>CM050334.1:7817500-8075000 GCA_027405865.1 Salix purpurea
CACTCCATGAGATTCAGGGAAGAGTTGCGAATCGAATTGACTGGCGGAGGAAAATTTTTCACCGCCGTATGAAGCCGCACGCGCCGCCTGAATCAACCGGGGTCGCAAAACGCGCCGACGCGCCCGTACGGTCCGCTGACAGCGCTGACGCAAGCGCACAGTAACGTCATGGTCAATTACTAAACCACCCCTGCTCCGAATTCATATATTTTGTCGTTTCGGGGGCTACGAACGTCATTACACATTTTCAAAAATATTAAAAAAAAAAGAGTCAGGCGGACCGGACCGGACCGGTCCAGTCCGTACGTGGTCAATTACGCCCGTGCCCCTCAGCGTAAACCGTTATTTTGTCTTATTATCAGGGACGAAATCGGTAAAACACTGTTCACATCCGGAAAAGACAAAAAAAATAGGGTGGACGAACTCGCGCGACGCATGAATCAAAAAGCTCGCGTCCACAGTGTTATGTGAGTGTGTGCACAGTGATTTCTACTGTTCCTTTCATCGTTTTGTTTTAGCTATTAGTTAATTATATGTATATACTTTACATGAACACTGTGGCTGGCTATTGCCCCACTCCACATCAAACTTGAATGACCTGGCCCTTATCGCTGGTCCTAATGGGCCAGTAGAGCTGCATCTGCACATTATTATAAACACAGTTAAAAACCACAGCCACAACTTAAATAAAAACACGTGTTTATTTATAAGATATGTCGCGGCGCGGCATAAAAAGAGTTATTATACAGAGAAGATACATGGGACAGGGCCTCTTTTAGCTATGAAACCTGTTTTTTATTCTTAAAAAAATGCTGCTAAGAACAGCTTTTAACTTCTCCTTACATGACAGTTTGAGAATGATGATGAACGGTCAAAAAAGTAGATTGGATCAATCGGTTTCTACTGCTTCTTACTGAATTTTTCCCAATATTCATCCTCCCACAACTCTACTTGCCTGGTTGATTTGTCTTTTCTATCCCGCAAATTCCCAAGAACGGAAGGATCATCGGGAGGCAAGGTGCATGGGATTGTGTCACTGGGAGCCAGCACCATGGATTCCTCCATGAACTTTCTGTGTGTACCGATTGCGGGGCACGCCATTTTTTCTGGGCAGAGCTCGTCTGCTCCTGGAGGTATTACTGGTTTGAATTTCAAGAGCTTTGCATACTCGTTTAGAAGATGAAATATGTAATCATACACTTTATCTATCCTCATATCCTCTTGAATGAAGTTGCTAGCAGCCTCTCCTATGGCCTGTGCCTACAGCAGCAAGATTTAGAGAAAAAGTTACGTCAATTGCTACAATTTGAGAAAAAGCATTAACTGTTTGGATATATATATATATAGCACGTAAATCATTTGAGATTATGTTAATGAACTATCTTATCTTAAAGTTTAAGTTGTTAGATGAGATTCAAACTCATGACCGTTGGGTAAACAAGAATCTAATACATCATCTCATCTATCTTCTTCGTTTACCTCTTTGGTGTGATTGTTGCCCCATTCCACAGCGAACTTGAGAGAGGTGCACTTTTTGTCGTCCCTAATAGGCCAGTAATGCTGCAATGGCACCATGCCTCTTATAAAGAAATCATGGTAACGAGGCCTCACGTACAGGGTCATTGCATCGCAAGCTAGAATATATTTCTCGCTCACAGACCACGCCCACCCTTCTATGTAGATCTTATACCTGCAGACAAACATCTCTCATCGATATTCTTGATTTTTATTAAAATAATACAATATTGACAAGAATTCTCCTTTATTTCTGGGTACCTGTGGGTGCATTGATCTTGTAGATTTGATCCTCTGTACCCTTCTTTAGATTCCTTTACCCAGTCCTAAAAGAATGTTGAAGAAGAGAGAATTGCAGATGACTCCCTTTAATCATCGATCACTGTCAAATTAAAAAAAAAAAAAAAAAAAATCTGAAAGATGTGTTACCTGAATATACAGGCGAGCGTTCCAGTCATCTTGTTCGGAGACATTGCACCTGAGAAGGTCCTGCCTCACCGGAGATACCCACGGGTTACCTCTCCAGTAAGCATACGGTGTCCGGTCCTTCCATTTAGTTCTGCTGTTGCCTTCTTTGATGTCATTCAACAAGTTATTCCATGGCCTTATATTGGTCTCAGCCCTACACAGCGATTATATTCTCCGTTTAGTTCTATCTTTCTCTCCCAAACTTTCATGTTGGGGTGGCAGATACTTGTTTCAGTACTGTTCATTGGGCATTAATTACTCGGCAGCCATGTTTACAGCTCGACTAAGGATGTGTTTGATATTGTTTTTGTTTTTATAGTTGAAGTTTAAAAAAAACAGTTTCATAAAAAGCACTTTAGCTGCGATTTAAAATAATTTTTAAAGTGTTTGGTTAAAGCTATGGTCGAGTTTGAGGATAATAAAAGGCAGTTTCAAGTGTTTGGTTACCAAACTTTTCATATTGCTTTCAACTTGTGAAATTACTTTAAAGTGTGTGTGTATATATATATATATATATATTATTTTTTAAATATTTAATAACTATAATAATAAAATGTAATTAAAATTTTCCCATCAAACTACTTGTAATTTCATCACGAACTATAAATCTATAAATGAAGGCCTCTACGATCCCGGAACAACATATAATAAAATATCATCTGAAATAAAATTAGAATTATAAGGCACAAATTAAATTGTGATCCCTTCTAATATATTTATTTATATTTTAATTAATTTTTAGATGAGATCCAAAATATAAATTATATTATTCCCTGTATAAGTCAAACTTAAATGCCATAAATGGCACGGTCCTTTATAGAGCCGAAAGGGTTGGGACCAGTAGCCCAGTAGAGCCTATTTTCCAATTGATTGTCGTTAGATCGATCCTAAGTTTATGCTTTTGATTTTTGGGGGAAGAATGATAGTCTTTGTTCTTAAATTTTCATATACCCTATTGAATATCACCAAACTTCTAAGAATACCGAGTTCGTTGGGTAAATCCCAAAGCTTTTCGTGGATCCAGAAGGGACGCGACTAGTTTAAACTCATGAAAAATTGATTGTTAGGACATGCATGGAAGGAATCGGCAGAGAATTAATGAAAACAAAAATAAATAAATAAAGATGGAGTCAGGAAAGTGATAACGTACCAGCCCCAGAATGACCAATCTGGGAACACAATATCTAAGCTCTGCCCATCTGAACAGTATCGAAACAATGGCGGCGGGGCAGCATTTGGGCCCTTGAAATGCTTCGATGGAATGACTGGCCGATCGTCGCAGTCAAACATGAGTTCCAAATCAGGCAATCTACCAGGGTACCTTCTTAGAAGCTGTAAAATGCCCCATAAAGTGAACGCATCTCTGGTCTGTATTGATTGCCTAAACTTCTCTACATAGGCCTTCCCCTCGACGATCACAAGCCTGAAATGTGCTGTTTTCCGAGCCTGCTGGATCATGTCCTGTGTGATTCCTGTCTCCTTCCAGTGTCGCAGATCATCGTGGATCCATTGGAAGTATGACGGGCATGTAGAAGTAAGGTTTGATGGGCGGTCAGGATTTGTGGCGGGGTTGTGCTTAGAAGGATAGTTTTTTGGACAGGTTTGGCTTTGTTTTGTTGTGGCGCATTGGAGAGGGAACTCGTGAGGAATTCTTGTGGGTGTTAGGTTTGGTTTGTGAGAAACACCTCGAAATACCGACTGAAAAAATACAGGCATCTCTTGTATCAGCACCAGGTAAACAATTACAGATTAACACTACAATTGAAGAAGAAGAAGAAGAAGAAGAAGAAGAAGAAGAAGAAGAAGAAGAAAAACAGCCGAACGAAGTAAGATCAAAGAGACAATCCCCCACCCCAGATATGTTAATTTGAAAACACTCGAAACAGGGTGCTAGAATAAACTCCATAATTTAATTCTGTTTAGGAAATTCCTACAAACATTAAAAAAAAAAGAAAAAGAAAAAGGGTTTGATAGAACTTACAGCATCAAACCAGCCAACAAATACCAAGGCTCCAAGGAAGAGGATGAGAAAGAAGGTGGCCAGAAAAACAGCCGCGTCTCTCTTCTTCTTCAGTACTGCTCTCCAAGGTTTCTTTCTGAAGCATATTTCAGTCCCTGGTTGCCACGTATCACTTGCATATCTTTCTTTCTCCTTCATGATTTCACAGCCTCTCCACCTCGAAAAGCTCTTATTTGACTTCTGATTACACACAACTGTACATTACAGTACCTTTCGGTGCACGTAACTACACGCGGAGGGTTTTTGACGAGTCCTTCGCTCAAGGTCTTCCCTCCCGAAGAATTTCGTCAAGTCTCTCTATTCAAAGAAAACGAATAATTGAGAGAAGAACGAGATGGACTGTTTGTCCAACGAGAAACAACAGGGAAAGTACTGTCTCAGGTCTAGCTAGACACAGAGAGAAGACGACGAAGAAGAAGAAGCGGTCAGCTCGAACCAGCTATAGCAAGCAGTGTCCTGAGATGGCTGTATCCAGGTCTTCATCGTATTCACGAGCCCATTTTGGTAATTAGACCGCGTTTAAAAGTCCCCGATCGGATTTCTAAATCGGCACTTTAAATAAATAAATAAATAAATAAATAGAAGTAGCGTAGCGTTCTGAAGGGACTGGGGGTGCGTAGTAATTAAGCATGACTAAACTATGCTCGCATCCCTCTTCGAGACAGAGGCTGGACATAGCTTGGCAACATCTATTGTCTTCTCATATTCAAGACTCACTTTCATTGAACCACGAATGTGAAATTTATTATGTTTACTTATTTTAAATTGTTGAATTCAAAGATATTATATTTAAAACATAATTAATTATGTATGCTGCTTTCTATATATATATATATATATATATATGACAGAGTCTGAATTCATTAATTAAATGCTTTCTAGTATGATGAAAACTGTGGTGGGAAAATTCTAGTGCTTTGACTACTTGGCAGGATTAAAAAAAGAAGCTTAAAACTATGTTCCATGTAAGATAAGCACACAGCACGCCACTAATTCAGTGCCCAGAAAGCCATAATTAGATCTTAAGTTAGCTAAGTGGGAAATTAAATATAGAGGTAATTATTTATCAAGAAAGAATATTAAAGGTAATTAAATATAAGGACAATAATCTGTTTGGCACAAAAAAAAATTGAAAATTTTTCATTTTTATTTTTTACTTTAAATAAAAAAATGATGTTTCTAAATTATTTTGATGTGTTAATATCATAAATAACTTTTAAAAAATAAAAAAAATATATTATTTTAATAATTTTATAAGCGAAAAACACTTTAAAAAGTAATTTCAACCGTATATAATGAGCTGTTAAAACTTTTATTGAAGTCTGAAATTAGTGTTTACAGTCAAATTAACCTGAAACATCACAAAACTTCAAGCTTGGAAGGAGAAAAATGTGAGATTTTCAGAGACGAAAACTCTCGCGGGCAGAGTCATAATAATTAATTAAAGGGTGCTTCAACATCAGTTTAGAGTGAATCAGAAGAAGAAACGTGAGTCGCCCTTGATCATTGAATTAACCTGTTTGGCAACGCATGTTGAAATGATTTTTAATTGTTTTTGGATCATTCCAATATAATTATATTAGAAATAAATTTTAGACAATAAAAAATATATTATTTAAATAAAATATTTTAAAAAATAACATATGTAAAGCGTAGCTAATAAAGACTGCAGAGATAGAGAAATGGGGTCAGCATTTCATTCTTTATACACGAGAATTTTAAATGTACACTGTCTAGCTTTATGTCAAGATGTAATGTTTAATAAAATCTCTATCGTTGAAAAATTAGAATATTGGTGCATGCCTAAATGTAAGATTTAGCTCCATATCCAATATATTCTTTAACAATGTTCAAGGTTAAAATAAAAATAAAAAAATTGAAACCATGGCAATGCTATATAAAATAAATTGAAAAACAAATATGAAGTTCAATTATCGAATAATTTAATATTAAAAAAAAAAAGAGTTGTTGAAGGCTGAAAACGAAGAAAAAAATTTCAATTATTTCTAAATAATAATAAAACTTTGGAAATCTAGTGAAATTATTTTTTAATTAACTATACCATAATTAAAAGAAATGATCCCAACACTAAGATGTTGAAAATATAATTATAAAAAACTTAAACTTGCCAACTTTGTGAACCATGCCAACCAATCAAACCTATAATCATGTCCATGGATTCTATAAAATTTAATAACACGACCTTTTTTCAGAAACTATTTTCTTATTATATGAGAAAAAACTAGATGAAAAGAGTCAAGATCAATACAAATTAAAAGATAAGTGTGTATTAAGATATTTAATATTTCAATATGAATTATTTACTTGGTTGTATTTAATAATTTTGTTTCTTCAAATCAACTTGAAATAGAAATCAACACACATATAAAATTTATTGAGTAAAAAAACATCATTATGCAAGGTTGCATAAATTTAAAATACTATAATAGAGAGATAAAGAATCGTTGAGTAAAATAACTAGTTGTCTAAACCTGGCCACCATACCATCGCTTTCAATATGTCATCATGTTATTTTTCATAAGGCGTGACAGTTGATGAAAACAGTTCGTGGATTATCATCGAACAATCATTTTTTCTCTATGTTTTCTCTCTCCTCCAAGTTTTTTTTTTTGTTTTTCAATTTTACTCTTTACTCTTTTAATATTTTATTTCGTTCTTATTTTTTTAGAGAAGTTTTTCATTTTTTAATTACAATTTCTCATATGTTTTATTTTTTAATTTGTGTCTTTATTCTTTTAATTTTTAGTTTTTTTCCTTTGTTCTTTTGTTAAAAAGTTATTTTGACTTTCAATTTCATCTTTCAATTAAAGTTTTTTTCTTCCTAATCCGTATATTTAATCTTTTAATTTGCTTTTCATTTTGTTAAAGATATTTTTCAATTCAATTTAACTCTCTATTGAAAAAACTTGACTTCCTTCTAATTTTTGTTTTCTGTTCATCTTCACCGCAACCTTAAACGTGAAGAAGTGGTGGTCCTAACTAACTGACACCTGTTCCAGTGGGATGGAGACAAGATTCCGTGTCCTCCTTCAATTTGTCGCGATTTCTTTTTCCCGGTCAATTCCCCGTCTTGCAATTCACTAGACGAGCAAAACACATCTCATGTTTGAGGAAACTGCCAGCTTCGGGTCACGCATGATGTAACAGCAGAGTATTAACGGGGAAGGTCAGGATCACTCGCCGGTGACACTGTGTTCTCTGATCTGACCCCATCATCTCTTATCCCCCATCTTATATACTGAGATACGATGATAACAGAAGATTTAAATAGTCGTTAATTTTTCAGGACTCATGAAATTAATAAGTTGGACACGAACATTCACGTTAATAAAAAGATTTTGCTTGGAATTTTGAGGATAAAACTCAAATTCAACCTTTTATCGAAGATTTTCCGGGGGTGATCTTTCCGATGAGAGTGAAATAACACGCCATTTTATATTAAAAACTTGGGTTTTGATCAAATTGGTAGCATCCATAGACTCAGATTCTGTTTGGTTCCATGAAGCAGGAAAAGGAGGGAGAGAATGCTAAGATGATTCCATCAGTATCTGCTGTTCAGAAAATATAAATCAAGCTTAAATCGTTTCTTTCTCCTCCTCCTCCTCCTCCTCTTTCGAACACACTCTCTGCAACCCTAGCCCTCCGAGCCCTGCCACTCCTTCCCTTACATCTTCAAACCCGGAATTATTAAATCTACAATCTCCCCTTCTCTTTTATCAAGTCGACATCTCTGACTTGCTAGAAATATTAGCTTCCTGGCAAGTCGTTCAACACCACCCTTTCTTTTTTTTAATGTTTTATCAAATTCTATTTGATCAATTCAAGATTGCCGGTTTTTTACCATTTTTTATACCAGGTTTGACCGATCAATCCTGGCCACTGCCCCAAACTGATTCAGAATCTGGTTCGTCGATTTTTGAGTTGAACTGAGTGGTAGAGATTATGGACCTAACATTTTCTTGTCAAATTTTTAACAGTAACACGCGTCCGGCCAAGGCCCACTGACTTGTGGTGGATATGCGCCTAACGCTTTCTTAGTATCTTTTTTTAATATAATAATATATATCCTGCCAAGGCCAGCTAGGACTCGCATTTTTGTAGACAAACTATGAGAATTTAATTTAATTTAAAACGTAAGATGGTTTTTTTTATTTTTTTAAAAAAGTATTGATGTGAATTTTAAAGGGAGTTTAATTCAGATACTTAAAAGAGTACAAAATCAACGTCAAATCACATGGACGTGGCATCATAGAGAGGTTCACCTGAAATGTTATGGCAATGTGCTTAACAAGTGATTGCAGCACGCACTAGTCAAGTGGCTCTGCCATGAAGAAATTGTGAGCTCTAATCGCAGCAGATCTGGAAAATGTTAGAACAGTTCAGGAGTTCCTACCCGTGAGAAGAACGTCATGAGGCAGCAAATGGTGCAAAAGCACCCATCCCGCCTCCAGCAAAAGATGCTCTCCCCCTTTGTGAATGGTCTGCCAAAAATGTGGATGATAGACAGAGGCCATATACTATCAAGTTCCTGGGAGGCCTGAAGGAAGAAGTTCCCAGCAATTTACTGCCTGTTAGTTTTTATCCCAAAAATTGGTTGCGTCGTATCGAATCTAGCTACGCTTGAGATGGAGCTGGACAACCGATCGCCAGATGATTAACCAGCACAAGTAACAAATTGTAATTACAAGTACCTGACACATACCTCACTCTCTCAAAATGAAGGCCTCAAGGTCCAAAGGTTTCGAAGGCCAATTGTTAAAAGCCGCACTTTCTTTAAAAGATTTCGAGGTTGAACTGTACGCTTGAGCATTGTTCTGCAAGAGAATTTACCAAAGTTGTAAGACGAGATTCAATAGCCATGCACGTATACATTGCGGACTTGATATGGCTACGAAAATGAAGCTTGGGAATTAGTATTTAATATTCCCATGTGTGCCATGTGATGCTGTCCTGGAAGCTTCAACCAAAACTTTTTTTAAGTGACTACTGACTACATTCTAAGGTGACAGCGACAGATTATATGATCATGTTGTAGGTCAATCTTACTGTACTAGTAACAACCATAATGTTGATCTTCAGATACACCCAAAACTTAAACTCTGCTCAAAGTGTTGACGTGCATTTATTTGGTTTATGCTGCCTGAATTTGCAAACTGATGGAGGAGACAAGAACCGGTGAAAAATGTGAAATCCACAAACAACATGGACATTTACAATTTATCAACACAGCTTATTGCGTTTCAATGATGACTTTATCCCATTCAAGCAAAGACATCATCAAACTATTATTTAGAAAGAAAACCAACAGGAATAAGGCTCTCAGGAAATAATGCAGAACCTTGAGTTCGCGATAAGAAATATCTTTGGCTGGGCATTTGCTCTGGAACTCCTGCTTTAATGTCAAGAAAATCTCCAATAACTGCTTTCTAGACAGAAGAAGAAAGATTATGACTTGATGGTGAAAACAATAGCAGAAAAGGAAACCTTTCCACAAATAAGCCTAATCTCAGTTTACTTGCACAGAGAGGACATCGTAGCTGGAGAAAGTGCCCCCTTAGCAGAAGTGCCTTGCTTTCTTCCAGTGGTCCCAAGGACGACTTCATGAATGCCAGACTTGCTCCAACATATGGAATACCTGGGTCAAGGCATAAAGTATCTTGTGACAAACAAACAGAGATAAATAATTGGTGCACCTAGAATAGGAACAGGATCAATTCAAAATTACCCGCATGTCAAAGTTGCTAAAGCAGTGTCAGCATGCTTAAATTCCATGGGGGGTTCGGGAGCTGCACAAAAAAGTGGCTGCTAGTAGCATTATGTACCATAGATCATCAAGAGTGTGATCCGCTATATATTGAATGTTATGCTATTAAATACCTTGTTTAGATGGAAGGGAGCAACTAGTTCATTCGACAATGGTAGGATTCGATCATACAAGGCTCTTTTCAAGTGATCTTCTAGAGAAAAGTTTTTGGGACTATTAGATGAATGCCCAACGGTTACCGAAGAAAGGTAAACAGGTTGAAGAAAGTAGGAAAGCAAAGCTCCTGAAATAAGAGGAGTAAAAACTTTGTTACTTAACAAAAGCAATTATTAATTCCTATTGGTTACTTATATATATTAAATCATGAAGACAATTTTCTTACAAAAAAAAAATCATGAAGATAGTCGAAATGAATCATCTTAAAATATATCACATGCATGCCAGTGCAAACAGGAAATAAGCCATCTTGTGCACATGATACCATTAATAGTTTATTCGCATAAAATCAAAATTCAGTGCAAGTGTGCCAACTTCAGAAACATGACAATGTTGTACTGTGATAATGGTATGCCAGACTCAAGGGCACAAAAATGATAAATTGAATACAAAAATGGAAGACATATTACATGTTAATTAGTTCACTAACTCAGAAAACTAGCATATTAATTTAGGCTGGAACAAAGGAGATGTACTTTGGAAATTTGAAAATAAACATACCTTGAACTCCAACAACATTCCACCGAGCTATTTTGTCAGAGCAGCTAACTGACAATGTCGTATCACCACGACCAGGCTTCCTCTGAACCATGCCACTGGTTTGTGAACCATCAGTTGAAAGTCTACCTGCTTATAAATAGTTTTGAGTCAAGCAATGCTTATGTCAAGACCAATAAGTCTCATCTTGAAATAACTTCAAAGAAGAAGATGTGCCAGCTTAAAAGAAACAAGATAACTGATAAATTGAAGAGTTTTGAAGAATCAATTCAACCAGCCTAAGGCGGTGAATTAAAAAACAAAACTTGATAAAAAAGCCATCACAGAAAACAACAACAAAATTGAAAAGATAAGGCATAAGATCATCAAAGCAACAGAGATCAACATACTTCTGTTATTGCTTACCAGAAAGAGATTAGCACTTCTATGAGATCATACTATGCTTCCCATTGAATGTGAGTATTATGAAAGAAACAATTACACGGATCCCTACTTGGAGTAATATCAATAAATGCTATCTAAGATGACAAGACTATCCTACTTGGAGTAATATCAACATGCACTTTCCACCTCTAGTGCAGCTCACAGAAATTTCAAATAAGCAGCTCAGCAATAATCAAATATAAAAGCAGGTGAAACAACCAGAAGCCAAAAAAGATTGAAAAAGAAATATATACAGAATCCATCTGTACCATTATTCTCTTTTGTAACCTCCAAAAGGTCACTCGTTGAACCATTCTCACATAGGGATGGTGGCAGATCCCCTTCTCTTCTGAAAACATTTCTCGCAGGAGACAGCGGTGAACTTACAGAAGCATCCCCACCTACGAGAAACAACTAGAACAGAACAAAGTCACAAAACGCATGCATACCCAAAGCTAGTGTAAGATCCAAACAATGTAGAAACTAGGCATTCATTTAATTTTACAATCATCACCGAGAATTACATGGCAATTGTGAAATGTACAGATGCAATTGCCAACCCTCTCTCAACTTAAACTTCTCTTCACCACCACAACTATCGTGCTCCAGTTCAAAAATCCAGCTACTGCCATCATTAATTTTCACTTCTATGCTTCCATTATTACATCCATCTTCACATGAATCGCCAATAATGTGTAGAATCTCCGCATAGAAAAACCTAATTTAATTAATTAGAAAAATAACAAACAAACATACTTAGGGAATCAATGGTATTACAGGAAAGAGAAAAAAAGCATTTCAGCATACAGAAAAACGCATCAATTCGCCAAATACAGTTACAAACCTAATTAAAGCTCTTCTAGCGATAATTTCAGCATGTGAATCATTGACAATATCACCGCGATTGCTCAGAAGTGAGCGTCCAACGCATTTCGTACCAGTCCCCAACGCAACAACCTCCAATTCTGAGAAGAAATAAAATCCAAGTCAGAAAGAAATTGAATTTATAAGAAATAGCGAAGACGTAGTGTTTAGTGACCTTGAGAAGGCGAGGAAAGGAGAAATGAAGCTAAGACGGTGACTTCGCAACCTTGGGGCTTTCCTTTTTTAGGGAGAGATTTGTAAGCTGATATCACTTTCTCTGATACTTTCTCTCCCCACTGTTTCTCTGTTGAATAACTTGGATTTGGAATGTCAGTGTTCATGGTTTCAATTTTACTTAAATTTGCGAATTTTTTTTAGGGTTTTTACGATTGAAAGTTCTGGTTTGGTGCACAGAAAATTATTCCACTGCCTTTTCCCGGGTTTTCCCGGAAGCCGCCGCACAGACTGCGGCTAGTTTATTATCTTGATACGTTGCCGTTTTGATAAAATTCTGAATGCTTGTTGCCCCTAACAAGATACTTATTTGTATCCGATCAATTATAATTTTTTATAT
Organism: Salix purpurea; assembly: GCA_027405865.1. Classification (NCBI taxonomy): domain Eukaryota; kingdom Viridiplantae; phylum Streptophyta; class Magnoliopsida; order Malpighiales; family Salicaceae; genus Salix; species Salix purpurea. Next base: position 7,829,864 of record CM050334.1, read on the forward strand.
TTAAAATAAAATTTGAAGCTATATCATTTATTTATATTATTTAAAATAATTTATTAATTGAATTAAATCTTGACTATTTTATATTTAAATTGTTTCTTTATATATATAAAGAAATAATTTCAGACTATATTATTTGTTTATAGAACCTGGGATCTATAATGTTCAAATCCTAGATTAAGACTATATTTTTCTTGTTTTTTTGGGTTTTAAAAATGTTTTTTAAAAAATTATTTATTTACTTTTAATTAATATTTTTTAGTGTTTTTAGGTAGTTTTGATATATTGATGTCAATTTTTTAAGAGAAACAATACATTACTTTAATTATTTTTTAATAAAAAATATTTTAAAAAATATATAGTGCTATATTCACAAACACTTAATAAGAACCACGAAATAAAAAACTAATTATTATTAGTTGGTGGTAATTATAATTATAAATGTGATTAATGATGATGATGATAATAATAATAATAATAATTATTATTATTATTATTATTATTATACTAAGAAGAAGAAAAGTAATTAATCACTTCATTTCTCTTACAGAAGAAGGAAGCTCGACATGAACGTGACAGAACCAAAGACAAACTAGACACGTGACGTCATGCCTGTTACAGATTAAATCAAGAGAGACATATATATTTAGTTAGAAGATAAGATGTTTTAAGCTTCAGAGAAAAGGAACTGTAACTCATCTCCTCGTTGAGATGTTGAGAAAATATCTTAATTAATATGGTTTAAAATAAATATGGATGGATAAAAAGATATTTTTAAAGAATCCTAAATGTTTTAAGATCAAGAACCTTTAATTTCTCTAGATTTAATTATTAATTATTAATTTATCTTAATTAATATGTTTGTCATTAGTTATGCTTTTATATATCTAATATATACATTTACAAACTTTGATCTAATAATGAGATTGGAAAGGAAAAATAAAAATAAAAATAAAAATAGTTCACAGAGCAAACATCTGTTTTCGTTTCGAGCATTCACGGGGTGCAAGTATGAGACTGATGGCATGCACTACATCATGTATCCCAACAAAATAATTTGGGGATAGTTTCTTGGGTCCCAAGAAAGCTGCTGAACCATGACGCTTGCACAGGGGAGGGAGTTAAGAGTGGCCCCATTCCACATTTTATTTATTTTCAATTAATCAACGCAGTCAAGTTTATCCTTTAAATTGGCCCCACTTCATCCATTTTTTGTATTTATCTCTTCTGCGTCGTCGTATGAGAGAGCGTTACCTCTCCTGGTAACTCTTTACCTGTTTTACCTGTCGGCAAAAGGCAATTATCCCACGCTTCATACGCTAATCCTTCTTTAAGTTCACTCTACGTTTTACCGTCATATAAAGAGAATATCTTGTTTTGTATTCTAAATCGACGGTGTAGATGAAATAACCTGTGGTGATGACACACGTTGTTTGGAGCTATAAAGAGCACGATCGACGCGATATTATTGACGTGGCCAAAGTGAAAGATTTCAAGCTAACAGCTGTTATAGTTGAAGGGGGAGCTGAAGAGGAAAAGAAATGGCAGAGCAAGAAGTGAAGAGGGTAGACACTGAGACGCCGGTGGCTCCAGCTCCGGTGGAAAGTAAAAGTGAAGTGGCGGATGAGAAGGCTATAGTTCCACCACCTCCAGCAGCTGAAGAGGAAGAGAAGGTCGCTGATGGATCAAAAGATCTTGCTGTTGCTGAAAGTAAGTTCTTTATCTTTGTTTTTATCTTCCTGGAAAATAATAAGAAACCAGAACCCATTATCATTATGTCTTGAAATAATGCTGTGCGTGCCTAGGAAATATTAGTGGGGTGGCTGAATTTGGTGGTTTTTCATTAATTTTGTTGATTTTGTGCTGCGAAGTTGACATAATTAGTATGATAATGAGTTGATTTTTTTTTCCTTAACGAATGAAACTTCTATCAATTTCAAATTTCTCTTTATATGTGGATGAATGCAGATAAGTTCTAAGTATCCGTCACTGTCACTGTTTCTCACCTTTTCCTAAAGCAAAGAATACTAGCAAGTAAAAAATATCCCGATAGATGTGGCAACTTCGCTGCTCTTTCAAGTGATTAAAGTTTCTACTATTTCTTCATCAGATGGGTTAGCAAAAGATATTTTTGACCTCAAGGTATCAAACAAATGATTCATCAATGCATAGAAGCTCATTGATACTATTGCTTATCAAGAGATCGAATGAGTTCTCGAGTTTTTTTTTGTTAATTATAATCCATAATTAATCTAAGGAGAAAAGAAAACCAGAGAAGAACACTGGCCTAATTACATGTAGGTGAAACATTTTAACTTTTGTGATATTAATAAAAATATAATCTCAATATAGAATATATTAAAAGGAGAATCTTTCTCTTAGAGAGGCTATCTATTCCTTCCTTGGGAGTCAGATGAATATCTGGCTGTATAATCTCCATATCTTGATCTTGAAGACATTAATCATAAGCTCTTTGCAGCCTGTATCTAGATAATTTTAGTGGACGGGCATATTTTTTTTGTTGTTATCTAGTTGTTGAAAAACCAAGATGTTTCGATTTTTGCCCTTTTCTTCTTTCTGTCAAATGATACTATTAGCTGGAGAAAATACGAACATGGCATGGATACTGTGCTGTCTATTAGAGTTCTTCTTTATGGTAGCTCAAATATTTTTATGTCTAACAAAAAATGGAAATAGTCCCTACATAGCATAAGGGTATTTAAATTAATTAATTTTATCAATAGAAAGTGTCCCTACTTAGATAATGGCACCCACAGACATTTTTTTAGTTGAAAACAGTCCCCACTTGGCACAATGGTATCCAAAGATTTTATTTTTTAGTAGATATTGTATATCTTGTATAATGACACCCAACAAGGAATTACTGGGTTTATACTCTTATTATCCACAGTTGGCTTCATGCTTATACATGGCTTGATAAAAGAGTGGATGACTGCAAAAGGAACTCCAGTTTCCCATGCTTTCTCTTGTGAAATTTGCAAAACTACACTAAGTCATGTTAAGACTTTTTTTGCATCAAAGTTGTCTGTTGTGGCCCTTTTGGGTTAGATGTGCCTTGTATCATCCATTTTTTTACTGTTACCTTTTGAAAGGATTGATTTCTTACTCAACAATTATCATTCAAGAACAACAGCCTCCTTTCATTCTTACTGGATTTGTCAAAAGTGATGGCGCCTCTGTTGTAAAACAAGCTAGAATATGATAACTTTGAAAGGGATCGATATAGGTGGTGTTAAGCACTAACTATGTACTGATTAAGGTGTTAGAGTACATTTCATGACTTCATTATCCCAGGATTAATCATGATTTGCGAGGTCTAAACCTGTTACTTTTTCATTTTTCTTTTTCTGGTTTGATTATTGTGTATATTGCTTGTATTGGAACTTAATAAATAAGGATGTTGGTAACTCGACAAAATTTCTATCTCTGTGAATCACATCCTCAACAACCTAAATTTACCAGCCATATTCTCTTGCAGCTTCTAATTATCTTCTTTTTTTTAGCAGAGACAGAACCTGGACTTACTCCGAAAAAGATTTCGGGCGGGTCAATGGATAGAGGTACCTGCTGTCAGTCACAAAGAATAATGGAGCAGTAGGATGTTCTCTGTAAATGAATGAGTATTTCTGTTTGAATCTTCTTACACTGGCTGAGGGAATTTGTCCAGTTTTAGTCCATTGTCATCTTTTTGGAAATTCCTTGCACGATTAAGAAAGTCATTTTGCTCATGGAGCATAGGTTTTATGTTTCATTAAAAGTAACTTATTCTTTGATTGTTTTTATTTTTCAGATGTAGCTCTTGCTGACCTTGAAAAAGAAAAGAAGTTGTCCTTTGTCAAGGCATGGGAAGACAGTGAGAGAACTAAAGCGGAAAATAAGTAAGCTCTTCTTGTTTCTCTCCTTTTGCTTTCAGTGTGCAGCAGTGCTGCTACAATAAGCCAAATAAATCTGTTAGCAGTGCGTTTAAAAATGGTGGTAAGAAATGGGTTTTTCTTGGTCTGTGCATCTGAGTAGGGTTTAAAAAAGGTGGTAAAATCTGTGCAGTGCGTTTAAACTGAACTTGTTGATTGAGAAATTAATCACTGCGAGGTTTCCTATAACTCTCTTCACGTTTAAAATATGATCTGGAGGAACGTGATTGCTGAAAATTTGCAATGGGCTATAACTGATTGACAGGTCTCAGAAAAAGCTCTCTGCTGTTGTTGCATGGGAGAACAGCAAAAAGGCAGCTCTGGAAGCCACACTGAGAAAGATGGAGGTAGTTGAGCTCTTGTAATCCTGGTTCTTTGTTCATTTCATAAATTCTTTTCACAGTCAGGTGCATCAATAATTTAATCCTCTCTGGTACATCTAATCAATACGCGTAGTGTTCCAGGTGACTGAAGCTCACTCCCTCAATTATAATGTCCTTGTAACAATCTCAGGATGAAGATTTTAAAATTAACAAACTGAAGAGACTTCCTTTCCTTCTGCTTATAGTATAGATCATTTAGCATTTTGGATTCGAGAGTAACAAATTAAAGAACTGACAGGAGAAGTTGGAGAAAGAAAGGGCAGTATACGCAGAGAAAATGAGAAACAAGGTTGCTTTGATTCATAAAGAAGCTGAAGAAAAGAGGGCCATGGTTGAATCCAAACGTGGAGAAGAATTCTTGAAAGCAGAGGAAATGGCAGCTAAATACCGTGCTACTGGGCAAACCCCCAAGAAGTTTCTTGGTTTCTTCTGAAGCAGCAACTTTAGGAGCCTGGCATGGAAGCAGCGAGTTGAATCATCAGTCTTCCTCTGCATATAGTGTTTGTAATTTCCCCATTTTTAATCTTAAAGCTTTTCATGTTTGTTATTTCCCACAGTTTTATGTCTTCTTTCATAAAACAGCAGCAAATTTAAATATTCAGTGTGTTTATGTACAGGAATACAATATTTGATATATGAGAAAGAAGTTTTAACATGTTTGTAAAGTTTGGTGACAACAAGCTATTATTGATTTACTAAGGTGGTTTCAGAAACATGTATATCAAAATAACTATTAAAGAATTATCTCATAAAAATTTAAGCTAATAGGTGAGGTTTTAGAATGTAATTTATATTATTTTTTAATATACCCTCTTAAATAAAAGTTTTATGAGCTTGAAACTTACATAGATTCATATTATTTTTTACTTAATTTTTATCAAATAAAATATTTTTATTAAATAAAATGAGTGTAACAAGATTCAAACTTGTGACTGCTGGATCAATAAGATTCTGATACTATGTTAAATAATCATTTCATTTAATACTATATTAAATAACCATTTCATCTAAAAATTTAACCTTTTAAGGTGAGATCTTATTATTTTCTAATAATAACTACGAAAATACAAAATCTCTCAAGGAACTGTATTGATCCTTCAGCAGTGCTGTTCCCTTTCGGAAGCTGACTTCTAATATACCATCTTGCTCTGGCAGTATAACAGGCCAGCATCTACTGCTGATTGCCTAAATAGAATATTTTCCACCCAGCTGAATCTAATCAATCCAAAAATTGCATTAACGTAATCATGCCAATATCCTCAAAACATAAGTTCATAGCTGGGTGCAGACAGAATTCTAATGAACAAATAGAATCAAAGATCCCAGTGAGACGATTTTAGCATTACATATATAGCATACATGCGAAGCTAAACCTGGAAGTTTAGGTCGCAAGGATATGTGTCTTATATATATAATAATAATCAGCTGGGATCTAGTAAATCAAAAATGCTAACGTCACCATCTCTAACTGTAGGTTGAAAAAACACCCACAATTGCCGTCAGCTTAGCTCACAAGTTTCTGTGCTCCAACACTAGCTTCCAGCTTGTAGTGCCAAAAATACAAAAAAAGAGCATGTCAAAATCCCAGAAAAAGAAGATTTCATTATACAGAGCAACATTTTCCTGCATTCTTCACAAGGGGAATATCATGGAGTTTCCAGTCAACATTCCAGATGTGGTGGCATAGCTTTCTATATTTCCTTCTAGGAAGCTCATGTCGTTGTTAATGGGGAAATCCAGCAGAAGTTGTAGTGTGGAGTCTGTTGAATCCTCCGATTCAGCTGAGCTTAAGGAATCAGGCCCAGCCATCACATCTTCTGCATCGGATCTGCAGCTCTTGCACTCCATATCTTCATTTTGATTGTTTTCGGCAGCAGAGGGTCCTGCAAAGCTGGGGCTAATATCTGCAGTGATAGCTGAAATAGATCCACATTTTGTCGATGAAGAAGCCTGGGAAACTGGACTTGGGCAGGCAGTCTTAACAACATCTCCCATGTTGATCCTTCGAAAAGACTGTCCAACTTCAGAGTTCCATAGGCGCAGAAAATAATCACAATCAAGTTTTCCCGGTATCGGTGGATGGAAGAGTGACGACTCCCTTGAAAGGCGTGCTTCAGCCTCAAGCCGAGCACCCTCCCATTGCGTCATATGGCGAGTAGCTGGGGAGGCAGGTCCTTTAATGGCTGGTCCACGGGACGTAAAGGGCTCATGAGTCTGGGGATCAAGTCCCATGCAAAGAAGGCGCTTCTTCAGGTGGGTATTCCACAAGTTCTTGATCTCGTTATCTGTTCTGCCTGGTAGCTGAGAAGCAATGGCCGCCCACCTGAAAGTAAGCAATGCAGCACTCGGAAGAGTTAATTACAAACTGCTAAAGGTTCTATGCCACATTTAAGCAACCAAATCCTATTTTCCCATTTGCATGAACAGCAGAAACATAATAACCATGTGCAGTTTGACTCACGGTTGAATTGATAACACCTGCCGCAAACAATTACAAACTTCTAGCTGTTGTCACCCCACAAAATTGTTAAATGCTTCCGTTCTGAAACAATTATGGCCACTTTGTTTCCAAAATTAGTGCTCACCGATGAAACTTTACGTCCAAGTTTGCTTTCAAATCCAAGCGTTTCAACGGAAATTTTAAACACCGAAAAGAGGCTGTTTGTGTGGATGGTTTGCTCATCCTAGTTTGTATATGCAATATGCATACAGCTAGAAGGGAAAAATCAGCTGAAAAAATCTCGCAGGGGCTCGAAGGATGTACTTTAGCTATATTTAGAGAACTGGTAAGCCAAGAATCGCTACTGTACATACACAATAAGTCACAATCGCAACGCTTTTTTAAAAGAAACCGATCAATTTAAGACAATTTGGTCCATCAACTTTGCGAATTACTTGCAGTATTCTCAATCTTCATACAGCAAGAAAATACCTGTTTCCAAGAATGCCATGAAGCTGAATGACAAGCTTCTCCTCCTCAAGAGTAAAAGGATGCCGTTTAATATCAGGTCGAAGATAGTTCGTCCATCTAAGCCTGCAACTCTTTCCACAGCGAAGAAGACCTGCAAAACAAACAAGTTAGCTGCCAGGGACTTCCTATTTTTGCAGATCTGTTTCAATAAATTCAAGCGCGGAACATTAAGTTCACAAGAAAAAAAGAAGATTTCTGAAAACTCGATCTCCTTTTGGAAGAGGGCATGTTTCCTATCAACAGTAGTAAACAGTCATGTGAAGTAGTGTGTCCAATCTCCAGGAAATTAAGAACACAATGCTATGAAGTAGCTAGTAGCTTTTAATCACTTGAATATTCATAGCATTTTACAAAATACCACAATAATTCCATCAAGGTCCAGCAGATATTCTAGCGAACCAACAAGTGCAGAACATTTTCAGCACTTTTCAAGACACATAACTCCATGAAAGAAACAAAACAAAGATCAATCCAACTTTAGCTTCGAAAAGCTAAAGAAAGCAGTTGCTGTAGTTTATACCTGCAAGCTTAGGGAGAGAGCGCCAGCTACCATGTCCATTCTTCTTGATGTAAGTAACAAGAAGCTCGTCTTCTTCAGGTGTCCATGCCCCTTTCTTCAAACCGTTCTTATCACAACAAGGTGTCCTCCCCATCTCCTCGATCAACCCTTCACTTCTTATCACGACAACAGCAATATTCCAACAAAAGCTAACTCGCTTTTACTTTACCATGAAAGATAAACAGAGCAAGAAAGCAATATATAGGAAATGTAAGTGCTTCTAAAGTTCACACACACACAGAGCGAAGCTTTTTCAAAGAGAAAGCTGAAAAGCTTTACATGTATATGTATACGGTACTAGAGTTTTTTTTTATATAACATATCTTACTTAGAGTTTTTTTTTTATTTAAAAATATATTAAAATAATATTTTTTTATTTTTAATATAACATATCTAAATGTCCAAAAATATAATTTAAAATAAAAAAAATCAAAAACTTTTTTAAAACAGGATGTCAAATAGGTGCAGGAATATTATTTCATTGACACTCATTGTTTTGTGAATCAAGTTAAAAAGATTTCAATATATACATAATTATTTAAATATTTTTAATTTAAAAATTAAATCATGTGAGAGTCAGTCCAGTTGATTTTATAGGTTCGAAAACATATTATAAAGTTTAATTTTAATTGATCCAATATTTAAAGATGAAATTAAAAAGGAATAGGTAAATAAAACCTAAAACATGACTCGAGTTAACCAATCAAACTCATTATTTAGGTTATAAGATCAAGATAACTCTATAAAAAAAACATGTTACAAAAATCTAATTTCCAATTTGTCCAATATATTAAAGGATAAAATTAAAAAAAATCAATTGAAAAAAACATAAAATGACCTTAGTTATTATATCAAACTCATGTCTCAAATCATAAGACTAGGAACTTCATGAGAAAAAACTTGATTTATCTCGAGAAACATGAAAATATATGACTATGATCATGAGATTGAAATAATCTTATAAATAGTAAATTAAAATAAATTATAAAGCTTAGTTCTCAATCAATTCTATTAGACTCAATATTGAATAATGAAATTTATAAACTTTCAATTAAGAAAATGATACATAAAATAAGTCAAGTCAACCTGGGTCAACTCGTTAAATATTATTCTCAGGTTTTAAAGCTTAAGTAACCTGATAGAAAACAAATTGAAATAAATTACGAAGCTAATTTCCAATTAAACACAATATTAAATGATATGGTTAGGAAAAAATCAATTAAAAAAGAAAAAAATGAAACGTCTAGGTTAGCCCATCAAATTACAATTCGGGTCATGAAACTAAGATAATCCCATAAAAAAATTTAAAAAAAATTGATTTAACCAGAGTTAAAATATCAAAACTTGTGACCCTAATTATGAAACGAAGATATATATATAGAAAGAGAATAAAAATAAATTAATTTCCAACCAAACAAATATTGAATGATAAAATAAAAGAAAAAAAAAAACACTACCTATAATATGTGTCACGAGAGTAAAGATCCCAATAAAAAATTATATATATATATATATATATATATATATATATATATATTAATTGAAAAGAAAAACATATATATCTAAGCTGGCTAAATGTCAAACTAAATTTGTTAAAAGATCATTAAAGATCCATCTTAGAACCATATAATTTTGAATTAAAACTATTAACCTGAAAATTCATTTAAAAAATCTTATCATATTTTCATCTCATTAATGATATATAAATGTCATTTTTTATTCATTAATATTATATAATAGATTTATACCCTTTTTCCTTTTCATTAAAACAACAAGATTCAAGGATTATAAATAACTTTCGAATCATCTAAGTAAAATATTCTTAATTTTTACCATCGAAACATTTATACCTCGACTCTTGTAGCATTTATCATACCAAAACAAAACAAGAACAAACATTGTTGCTCTTAAAATTTAAAGTTTTTTTATATATTACAATTTTTTATTTAAAAAGTAATAATTTTATCATTAAAAAATCTCTAAATCCTATATGAAAAAAATATTTTGTACGTGCCATGATTTTTACCTTCAATCATATATTTTCTAAGATACGAGAAATAAAATATAAATATAAATACATGACTAATCTGTATTAAAAAATGAAAAAACCGTATTTACGATACCACCACGGGGAAGATAATTTGATGTGGACGGCATGAAAGGCTCATCGGCAAGTTTCGAGCTGGCAATGCAGAAAATGTACGTATAAACAGTGTCAGTATTTATGCAAGACAATTACAGGCACCGCCCCATTTGAGGGAGTACCTGTAGCGTCGCCGTCGTCATTCACCCTGAAATTTTAGGGTTTTCTTTTCATATTTTTTTCACGTACATTTGTTTTTTGAACACAACAGGGGAGAGAGAGAGAGAGAGAGAGAGAGAGAGAGAGGGGATGGCAATGAAGATGAAAGGGAAAAGCATTGATGGTGAATTATTAATGGCACTTGGACAAGACTGCACCTGCTCTTCGTTGATTTTTTATTATTATTATAATATGAATTTGAATAAAATAATAAATTTATGTATAATTTTTATGAGATGTGAGTTTTTTATAAATTATATAAATTTTAAATAGATATAAATTTATTTGTTTGGTGGATTTCAATGAAATTATCAGCATAAAATTATCATCATTATTAAAAAAAATGAGATGATTCTGATACTTGAATTATCGGATTCATTGTATTAGAATTAATTCATATTATAATCCAATTTAAATTAAATACAACAAACCAAATATAAATTGTGAAAAAACTTGCAATAATCAAATAACAAAAATAAATAATTAATTTTATATCTACAGAAAGAAGAAAACATCATTGAAAATTCATCCCTGCATTATTGTCATTATCATGACTATAATATTTAAAATTACTATCAATATTATTTTCCAAACAATTAAATTATTAAATTGCTCCAAAGAATAAAAAAAAAACAAAATATTTTTAGGAAAAAAACCCACTAAAAGTATCATCGATATTGCACACACAATGAAATCATAAAATCATCTCATTCGGAGAAGCAATAAAAATAATAGAAAATATATATAAAAAAGAACAAAGGGAAAAATTGAGAAATGTTAATTTTTAAAATGATCATCAATATAAACTAAAATTTCATGACTGGTCGAATAAAGATAAAAATCATAGATGCATAAATACGAGTAAAAAATAAACAATATCCAAGAAAAACCAAAAAAACAAAAGGAATTAATACCAAATGAAATTTCAAAGAATAAAGGCCGAAATAAATAATATAATTAATTCCAATTGAATGACAAAATTGAAACAAATAAAAACCTTAGAGACCGAAACAAATAAAGACATTTTTATAAAAAAAATTGCAATGTAAATTTGTTAAAAAATTAAAAGAATAAGGACCGAAATGAAAAGTAACATACATGATCAATTTTAGTTGGAGGACAAAATTAAAACAAATTAAACAATGCATACCGAAAAAATTAAAGACACCAAAATCAAAAGAGCAAAGACTGAAATAAAAACAAACATATATAATCAATTTCAATTGAAGGGCAGTTTTGATTGCTAAATGACGCAGCACGCGTTGTCTGAAAGGCGCGTGAAACACTGTTGGTGCGTCCGTATGACTTGCTTGTAGTGTTTTTTTTTTTAAAATAAATTATCTATACACCCTTAGACCCAACGATAACCAAGAAAAACGGGGATGAAAGTACCACAATGCCACCAACTCCAGGCCTTTGTTTTTGTCTTTTATGGGGGTATTTGCGCATTTTCACTCAACATGAATGTGTGAAAAAACGAAAACGACCTCATTGCTCCTCGTCTTTTTTAGCAGCTCCCAGGGATAAAATAATAGTTTTATTATGCAATTTAAAATTCAAAAAACCGAAAAAACCCCAAACAATATTAAAATATCAAACATGTCCCCTAGAAATGTCTAAAATGCTTCTGGTTTCGGGGGTTAGATTTTTTGTCCCGAGATGTAAAATAGTAATTTTATTGTCGAAATCCGCAGTGATTTGTGTCTAGGTACCCAGCAAAACATCGACGCCTTTTATTTGTTTTTGTTTGTTTTTGAATACATATATCCATTCATTCTTTATATTCTACAACTCATTTTTCAACACTCAGAATTAATAATTAACAATTAAATTTGATATAATTAATAGTCAAATTTGTACAAAAAGTAAATTTAAACATTATATTTTCATTGTACATGTAGCTCTAAACATAAGATATATTCACATGTCAGTTATGATTTTGAAATCAGATCACACACACACACAAAAAAAAAAGAAGATATTGACAGTAAATTGATACAATTAATAATTAAATCTGTACAGAAAGTAAATTTAAATTAACAGAGTTCAACAATATTTCATAAAAGTACACAAAGATTCAACAGTCATGATCACATAATTAATGCATAAGAAAATGTAGATCATGCATCATCAAGGAAAGTACACATGGATTTATTGCTAGTTTCTTTGGTGCACTCAGTCCTGTGTAGGATCAATATCTTTTTAATATAAAATATCTAATCCTATTAATGATTCCCGTCGCCGATTACAAGTTCCTGTTGATGAGCGTAAAGTCTATTCAACCATAATAAATACAGTCGGCCACAAGTCAAAGAAACTCCACAGGGATGATTTGCCGTGCGAGGCAGATGACTCGCTGGTCTTGTTCCGAGTCTGACAGCCACTGCGCTGCTTCTTCCACAAATTTGCGATCGCATATGCTTTCACGTGCATCAATGCCCGGGCTTACACATGTTTATGGACTGAAACGTCCACGTTTAGATAGATTTCTTCTGTCTTCTTGCTGTTACAGTGGATTCTGCTTAATTAAATGCACTGTACTATTCAAACCATGTTCAAATGTCGCTCGCTAGCTTTGAAGTCTTCTTGCTTTTGTTCTTCTCTCCTTCACGTCATATCAACCATCAGGAATTCCTGCTCTGACACAACAAAATGCCACAGACCACAAACATTTAAATCAATTTGGTTATGTGCGTGTTTCAAAAGATTTTCAGATGATATAAATTATATTTTGATATTTTCATTTAAAAACTTGTATTTTTAAATTATTTAATATAATATTAGAGTTTTATTGACTCGACGGTTATGTATTCGAATCTCACCATCTTTATTTTATTTGATAAAAAACCTCCAAATACTCATCAATTGCAAGAGCATCGCCCTGTACAAATAAACTAAACAAAATACAATGAAGTGATTATATTTAATTAATTTACACATACCACATTGTCATATGGCAAAGACAATAGTGCCCTCAACCATCAGAGAGATTTCTATTTTCAAAAGAACGAATGGTCAAAACAAAACAGTACTGTTTTCACCAACCCTTTGAGGTGATATCATTAATAAGGAATATAATTAAAAGCTTGTGAAGGGCTAGTTCATGCCCTTCGATGCCGTGTTCCAGCTGACAGTCATTCTGAGCTGCCACATGTCCAGAATTTGAAGGGTGTACGTGAATCCAGATCTCTCTCTATCATATACGTATACGTATAAAGATGCTAGCTAGCTAGGAACTTGGAAGCGTTGATGAGCTGCCTTTCGTTGTGCAACGAAACTCGACGTACGTCTGTAACTCTCAGGACACAGATTACCGGTCACTCTTTCGGCTTGTAATTTGGATGAAAATATAAAAATCTAATTCCTTCTTAACGTGCATGGCAATTAAGGACAATGTTTTTCTTCAGAAAAATCAATATTTCAGGTGGTTCAAACAGATAATCTTCTGCAGTGCCCATCAAATTACAGGAGCAGCAGTTTTCTTATTCCTAAGAGGCTTAGACAGTAGTGTCACAGCGTTTATTTCCCACTTTCTGAAATTTATTTTAAATAATAACATATTAAAAAAAACTTTATCAAGAAAACTTTTTAAAATACAAAAAATGAAGAGGCTATTTATGATGAGGATAGGAGAGAAGGTTTCGTATCAAGTGATCAATCTTTCATTTCATTTATGATGTCGGCTATGAGCAGTATACTCGCACACCACGCAAGCTCTTGCATTTAATAATAAGCCGCGGGTCCTCTATGCGCCACCTGCCACAGAAATAGATAACATGTTTCTTCTTTCATCATAAATGAACGATCATTCAATGCACTCTTCCAGCTTCAACTTTTTTTATGTTTATTCAGGCTCCAGTGTTTTTCACATTTTTTTACTAGCGCTGGAAATCACCGCCACCATCATCCCATTTCTACAAGCCAAGCCTTTGCACCCACCGGCTTGTGCCATGCCTAGCATATTTTCCACTAGGACTTTCTAGCATCTCCTGGCGATGATGGTTCACAGCAACAGGAAATGTAAACTCCGGCCATATGGTTCCTAAGTGTTCAGGATAAAATGATTCGGCTCGTGAAAATGCACGCGTACTTCTGAGTTTTGATGCGAGCACGGGCGGGGGTGTAGCCTCGGGGTTATGATTCCATGGCAGCAAAAATTTATAACAATAAATCATAACCGTAAATGCCGCCATGCAATTTTTTTTTTTTAAAAAAATTAATAGCAATCGATGGCTGAATTCACGGTGGATTTTATCCGGGAATTGCAGGCCGTGAAACAAACTTTAACCACATCGAGAAAACATTTAAACGTTCTCCCCAGCACAGCGCCGTCGCCCTGAGTCAAAAGGACCGAGAGCGGGAAAAATAACTTTCCTGTGATGAAAATGACAATTTATAAGAGAGAGAGTGAGGGAGAAGCATAAGTTTTTCAAAGTTGATGACTTTATTCAACGAGCAGGAGTGCAAGTGGGGAGACGGAACCCACCTTTATCTCCATGCATTACAGCCTTCATTTCAACAGTAAGAAAACTAGGAGCAGAGAATATGAAACCAGTCTGTTAAGGAAATCAAAGGCAACACCAGAACTGGACCCAGCACCTATGTATCTGGGATTTCATAATCCGTTAAAACTCCATCCAGAAACCAACTAAAGCATTCCAGGATTAAACGCATACAGCAATCATTAAGTCTTCCACCAATAATATTTAGTTCGTAGAAGTTTCCCTCAGATGCATAGCTATATATCATCTTCGAATGCATGGCTTGAACCCTGAAACATCAAGAGTTGAATCAGGTCAGGTGTCGCAAATATCTGGAGGGACAAGTCCCCATTGACCAATCCATATTCCGGATTAATATTGCTTTCTGTTCAGAATCGGTAATTGGTATCTATTTCATCATTTCAAGTCAATCTAATAAATCCAATCTTCCTCCTTTTTTTCTTTTCTCTATAGCACAGCAAAGAATCAGTAATGGAAGAGATTCGGTGAAAACATACAATGGTGATGGCACTCACCTTTGCTAATCACTGACGCCACACAACATTGTTGAGTGCAATGAGAGGCATCTACCAAAAGTTACTGGCAATATATTGCCTGATCAATATGTGGAGGAATTTGTTTAATTTCTGTTCCAAGTTCCTGCTCAATCCTATACCTGTGGAAAAAATAATTAGAAATTAGATGTCAGTAAACTCCTTAATAATAGATGCAAAGTTCCAAAAGAAGGCAGAGGAAGAAATGTATACAAGTTAAAGCGGTCTTCATAAGTGATCAAATTCACAGCTAAACCAAGGTGTCCAAACCTTCCTGATCGACCAACCTGTGTTTGAAACAAACATTAAGATATAAAATAAATTAATTTAGTATTGCTTGGAAACCTGTATATGAAACAAAGGTAATTATATACAGATGTCTAATACAGTGTTGATTGAAAAATAAAGCATCCAACATACCCTGTGAAGGTATGTTTCTGAGTTCTTGGGAAAGTCAAAGTTTATAACAACATTCACTGCTTGGATGTCTATACCCCTGGTGAAAAGATCTGCAACAAACATCATATACCATCAGAACATTATTCAGTGTATACAAAACACAATTTATGACACAATAAAAAACTCCAAATCTAGGAGAAATAATAATTCTACAAGTTATTAACATTTCCCGCAACATAACTCTACTTTAGAGTTGATCATTTAAAGTTTTTTACAAGCTATTACTGTGGTAATGTAGCCTATTTATCGAACTTCATATCTTCCAACTATTTAATAGTACTTTTAATTAAACTTGGATTTAGCCCTACCAACTTGCAGAGAAACTAAAAACTTCATCTAATGTACAAAAATGTCATACCAGCTTTTGCAATTTATAAAAGCACAGTAAATCAACTAACAAAAAGACAGGGACTCATAATTTCAAAGAGCACAGGTAACACACCGGTGCAAACAAGATTCCTGCATGCACCATTGCGGAAGTCATGAAATACTCTGTTACGATGGTCTTGCAGCATCTTTGCATGGATATAGAAACAGGAATAGCCAAGTTCTGTGATCTTTTTGGCCAGTAATTCTACTCGATTCACCGAGTTGCAAAAAATGATTGATTGGTTTATTTGCAGCTGCATATAGATCACAATGGCATCATATTCACAGAAAAAAGGAATAAAATAATTGTTTAGTTGATATCAAACCTTGGAGAAAAGAGTGTTCAAACAATGGACTTTCTGTCGTTCTTCAACGAAAGCATAAAATTGTGTAATACCCTTGAGAGTAAGTTCATCCATAAGATTGATAACATAAGGCTTCTCTAGATATCTATCTTTGAAGTCCTTAACAGTAACAGGAAATGTAGCTGAAAACATCAAAATCTGACGATTTGAAGGAAGGAAACGAATAAGCTGCTCTATTGAAGGTTGAAACTCCGGGGACAAAAGCTTATCAGCCTGAGCAACAATAACAAGTAACATTCAGATGATTGTACCTTAGAAAATTAACTCAAGCATAACAGTGATAATATTTACATCAGCACATTATTTCATATCAGATAAGAAACTACAAAAAGCAATCAGTAGAATTGAAGTTCAGTGAATGTAGCTGGGTTGGCAACATTGAGCTGGCAAATGGGGAAATTTTCTTCCTAAAAAACTACAAGAAAAGGCAAAATCACAGAAATGGCAGCACCTTTCAAGTGAACACACAAGCATCATTATACTGCTAACATACCTACCATATGAGTGAAACTACAAGACAATGGATAATCTACAAATTATATATACATTACATAGCATTGGGCCATATTATTTTGGAGAAAAAATCCTAATCATTTTTAAAATGAAAAAAAAAAGCAGCAACGGGTGTTTTATACATTTATGTTTCAAATCATTTATTTTCTAGAACTCTCGAAATAACACATCATTCTTCTCCTCTCTACAGCAGCCAAGATCTCTATGCAAAGGGACTAAAGACCCAGATTTGATCCTCTCTACCCTTGCTCTCAATCTTCAAATTGCCATGTTAATTTCTCTCTATCCAAAAACAAATCTAGCTTTTTTTAAGAAGAAGAAAACGTCGCTAATTGAGTTAAAATAAATTTTAATGGAAAAATATAGTGAGGGAATAATATTATCCCAGCCAACATGAACCAATGAAAAAAGAGTGCATTTATTTGTATTTCCTGTGCCAATTAATACAGCTGGTAAAAAAAATCCTTCAACCTCATCTTCATGATCTAAACAGCACATGTTATTTGAGAAACCTAAACCAATCTCCTGTACACATCAGTATACCTATTTTAACAACTCTTAAAAGTTGATACAAAATGGAAGTCAGCTAAGTTATCATAAAACTATCAAGTTATGTTACTGGAGACTCTAGTTGTATTAAAACTTACCTCATCCAAAACAAGCACTGAACAGTCTTTCAAAATGCACACGCCCTTTTTTGCAAGATCTAGTATTCTTCCTGGAGTCCCAACAAGTAAATGGACTGGTTGATATAAACGCATAATATCATCTTTTAAACTCGTACCACCAGTGGTGGCCATCACTTGAATTTTCAAATGCTTCCCAAGCTCCTTACAAACCTGTGATGTCTGAAGAGCCAACTCACGTGTTGGCACAAGAATCACAACTGCATGCAAATGCGTGCGTTAAGTCAAATACACTTTCCACACTTGCTGATTTGGAAGCAGAATACATTTTAATAGCTTCAAATAAAATCAAGTATTAAGAAAGACTGCTACTTGTGAGCTCATGTTTCAATTTGCTTGAACAAATTGATCTTAAGGTTGTACAAAAAAGAGGTCAGCTGAACTCAAATCATCACCCCACCATCATAGTGCTTATATCCCTAGCTTCTCATTCCATTATCACTTCATAAACTCTGCAAATAACATGTTCCTAAAAACCACACTAGCCACCAGCAGTCATTATCACATCTACAAGCAACAAACCATATGCATACATTCATCTTTCCATTATCGGACATAAGGCTAATTAAATTGGAGGCAGCCACAACATGTCACAATGCAAAAGACAATAAAGCTGATTGTATGATGTAAGACTATCATAGTCAAACCATGCAACTAAAGCATCTCAATGACCTTGTGTGATTAACATGCACATAAATAGAAAATGAATTGACTGAAGATCAGACCTTGAATAAAATTGCTATCTTGGTCAATCTTTTCTAAGGCAGGAATGCAAAATGCCGCAGTTTTCCCTGTCCCATTTTTAGCTCTGGCTAGAATATCACTACCAGTAAGAGCAATTGGTATGCTCTCTTCCTGAATAGGAGATGGTCTTTCAAAACCCTTCTCATATATTCCCATAAGCAACTCACGCTTCAGAAAATAATCCTCAAAATCATTCCCTTTTGTGGCTGTCACATCCTGCAAAACAGAAGTATAGACAGTGAAACAGGATTCATATAGATTTTTCCTTTTATAAAATGTCCACAGATACACATGATGTTCACCAGCTCATTAATGAGACAGTACTTCCATAGTTCTTTTGACATTATAACTGTGAAAGAAAACAGGATCCACCAGACTACAACATTGAACCATTTCCAACATCACCGAAGTATATTGAAGTCAGATGAATGCTCTTTGCATGTGCAGAGCAAAGACAAGAGAGTCTAAGGTTACATAATCCTTGTTTAAGTCCAGAAATGTGCATGTAAGGGACACGCATCTGTTATGGTGCATGCATAAAAGTAACAGACATTATTCAGGACATTATTAGAGGAAAAACTCATTGATTTACTCAGAGGAATATTGGATGTAGTTACCAAAACATAGGGTACAAGTTTTGACTTTAACCTCACTTGATTTGCACTTGTCATTTAGTTAATTACCAATTCCCAATTCAGAGTCAATGTACGACTCCATGGTCAGGATACATTATGTGTAGTTTCCATGCAAGTCAAGTCAAATAGTGACCCAATTCCTCATCAGTAAAAAATTGCTACTACCCGCATCCAGATGCTGAAAGTTGCTTGAGGCTCCAAATATAATAATAACTTTCCAAGTAGCAATCACACAAATTAACAAGCATATGAAAGAAAATTACAACCACCATGACTGTAAGCAAGTAAATATTTGATTAAAAAACCCTACCTCAGTTTGGTATCGTGTATCAGCTGGTGGTATTTTTAGCTTTGCCTTCCAATCTTGTGAGCTAGAAAAAAGAAGCGAAAAACAGGAGACCATAAGATTTCAGTCTACAACAATCATTGGAACCTTGCAAAAACACAAGATCGCACTATAAACAAAGCATAGAGTAGCACAAAGTATGCAGGGCAGGGTGATAAGTCTAGAAATGTCAACGAAATCCACCAATCTGATGTTTCTCTTGCATATTTTGTAGCACAAGGGAAAATATGCGAGCAATCATCATGTCAAGAAAACCTTTGTGGCTCATTTTATAGCAAGGCCACTTTCTTGTCTCAGACCCATCAGATAACAGGCACTTCTAAAAATCTCCAAATGAATTATTATTATTATTCAACTGAATACAAGTCCCTTGATAGCAACTTATGTATTTTAGTTAGTATTCAGACATCTCAATTTACAATAGAATATCCTAGCAAATTGTTACCAATGCTTGAATTTAAGTGTACTAATTTAAGTATACTACATCAGTGAGAAATACAATCAATGCAGTCTTCCAGGTAGAATCCCTCATGAAAAGCGCATGTTGAATGTTAGCAAACCACTACCATTTGGAAATTCTAACTACTACGGTAGTCATTGCATTCTAGATGAATAGTCTTTAGCAAAACAAAACAGTAATCATAACTGGCAAGCCTTGACACAAAAAAATGACAATAACAACTCTTCCATTACTTCCTAGGACAAAAATAAATCAGTAGCAAACTGGCCTGTTAAAAAAAACATCACGTGTTCAAAATGGATCGAGTTATTATTAAAAAAAAAATATGAAAATATATGGTGGAGATACAAACAAACAAGTACGAGTAAGGTTGAAAAGAAGCAAACCACTGAAACAACTTTAATTGTGAGACAGAAGGATGCATCAATTATTGCATAGGGAGTTAAAACAGTGAAGTTTACATTAAAAATGAACAGCAAACATCAACCAAACCACTTGTAGCAATAAGAAAACCCGTGAACCTTCCTTTTGGAATCCGCCAGGTGATTCATTCTTGAGTTAGATGCTGAAACTTGTTCAATTTGCTTCACAATCCAAAAACAAGTAAACAACCACTAACTCTCAGAGCAAGATGTGGCAATTTATTAAATGCACAGAAAACAAATTCAACAGACGAATCTAACATGCCCAATCAACCACCAATGACGTCATGGCACCAAATGTTTAGCGCAGTACATCCGAACTAACAGAGAACAACAAGTGATGCTCGCTTTCAGTCCAAGGTTTTTCGTCATCATTTTCTGACATATTATAATTATAGCAAGCAATCTCTGCATTCGGATCCTTCCCTTACAGCATACTTAAAACACTACAGAAATAACATATACGGGGATCTTTTACAACACTAGCAAACACTCATACGACATTTAAAATTTTATTTAAGCATAATAGCATACACAACTTAAAAAAGAGTATCCATATGAATAAAAGCTAACCTCGAGTCAACAGCCTCGGACTGAACAGTCTTTTCGACCTCGTCAACGCTCGAATCTGCAGCGGCTAGCTGATTCCTCCTCAACCACTGCTGCTGCTGCTGCTGTTGCTGATTGAGATTCTGTTGGTGATGATTATATTGTTGTTGGTAATGATTTTGCCCGAAATGTCTCTGCACGTACTGCTGTTGCGGCACCCTGGATTGAAAGTTAGGGTTCGCATTCATACCTCCGCCTCTACCGGCGCCGATCCCTGGTGGATACCTTCCTCTATTGTTGTTGTTCATCACAAAAAAGACTAACCCTAACTACGCAGCTAAATCACCGATTCAGATCCCAAAATGTGTACAAAAAACTAGAAACAAGAACGATCTTAAGCCTAGGGTTCAAGGTTACAACGGTAGATTAAAATACTTACAAGAATCAATGAGATTTGAAACGGTAGCGTTTTGGTTCAAAGAATTAAAGACTAGACTTCTTTTGTAAGTTGAAATTGAAAATTTACAGAGAGAGAGAGAGAAAGAAAATCTAGGGTTCTCTAATGGGGTAAATCGTCAATTAGCGCAAAACACAGGAGGTTATTCCAAAGGAGAGCGCTGGTTCTATAGGGGAGTGCAGAGGTGGTTTTCTACTTGGATGAGATCGTAAATTCGGGGAAAATTAAGGGTCGAAATGATACGGATCTGAGGAGGAAATGAGAGGATAGAGTGATTTTAGAACTTGCAGATAGAGATTAGATGAGTTCGTTTTTGCAGGCTACGGGGAGAGGAGGTAAAGAGGAAGATTCTTCATGGCGCCTGTACTCTCTCTGTTTTGATGGTAAGGCAAAATGAGGAGGAAACCGTTTCTAGGGCTTCAGGATATTGTTCTGTTATTTGCATTTTTGCCCTCCTTTGTTTAAAATATTGCGAAACGCCACATCCTTTATTAAAATATTTTTTCATGGACACATCTTCGATGTCTCTATTATCGTTTATTTACAAATCATAACCATTTCATTTTATTTTATGAAACTTTAGCTCTTTTTTTTTCTGTAAAGCTTGGAGGCGTAAATTCTTAAGATGACGCGAGAACCAAACAAATTTTGGCTTGTTCCTAATTGCATATCTAACATATTAGTTATTGTTTAATTAACTTTATTTAAAGTTAAAAATATTTATTTATGAAAATAAAATTCCAATTTCTCTGTCATCGGATCCAAAAAGATTCAAAGGGACCATAGTGGATAAAGACAAGTTGCGAGGTGCAAGTGGTATTTTAAACATTTTAACGCCTTTAGGAACCGAATGACCAAGACACTGAGGAGTTGGGTGCAATATAGCTTTATGTTTATATTTATTTAACGTGTATTAAGGGATTAATTAATGTTAAAAGTGTTTTTTATATATAAAATTGCGTTAAAATAACGTATTTTTTTCTTTTATAAATTTATTTTTATTATTAATATATTAAAAAAATATGAAAACAATCACAAGCAAGTCTTTTTATCAAAGCAAACATCTGTGGGGCCGGAAGAAATTAAAGAAGAGAGTGAAGCTATGGAATTGTGCAAAAGCAAAATAAATTCAACTTCAGGGGCAAGGCAAGCATGATAAGATAGAGAATCAGAAGACAAATCATATAGGTACACCAACAAATCCACTCGTTTATTATGAAGAAAAGAAAATCTATCAGCTGTGGCAATCATATCATATCGGACAAGCTTATATAAGCATGTTTCTGCTAAGTATTTGCTCTGTGGAACCACAAATTCCTACATCACTTTCATCAAACATAACAAGATAAAATCATTCAATAGAATTACACGAATACAATGCAGAGGTCTTTACATTTTGTCCCACCATGGAGTTCAACTGATGTCAAACAGCCCAGGAAAGGAGGAAAAATGCAGAAAATAGATGCAGGAATACAGCTTTTAATGTCTCTAGATGCAGGGTCCAAAACTACAGCTCTTGTTTGCACAAAAATATCATACCACCTGAAGTATTAAGAACATGTATTTCACAATCTGCCGTTTTCAGCGCCGACCTTGTCTTCAGCTTTTCCTGAGGTGGATGCCAACTCCACTCTCAGGTTCTCTAACTTTTCTTTCCATGCCATGGCATCCAAAGAAGCAAGAATTTCCTTCTTGACCTCTTCTTGCATTCTTTCTATTTTTTCGGAACTTGACCCTCTTGCTATTTCTGACTTCAGTTCCTCAACTTTGTCGCCAAGACCTGCGCCATTTATCACCCTTTCAATTTCTTCAGCTATCTCTTTATTCACCTTTGTTATTTTCTCTTGCAAGGAAGGAGGCGGGGGTGCTACATTTCTTTTAGTTACCCCTACAATTTCCAACCCGACTGACTTTAGAAACTCAACCAGCTCTTGCTTAGTCCTCTCTGTTTGTTCCACCAGATCTTTGTCTATTGCTTCGCCTTTTGACAGCTTTTCTTGAGCATTCTTCAAAAGTTTCATCTTTGCTTTTAACTCATCTGGAACCTTTTGGTTTATCTCTGCTTTCAGTTTCTCACTTCTCTCTTTTAGCCCAATGAGCTTGCCAACCATGTTTAACTTTTCAAGCTTCTGCTTCAACCCAAGGTAGGCTCCCGGTCGTGCCAGATTATGCTGGAATTCTTGCATGATTTGGTCGACCTTCTCCTTTAAGTTGCGATTAGAGGGCTTATTAGGTTGGTCGTTTGAGGCTTTAGATAACTCCAATTTGACTGACTCGAGCTTCTCTTGCAAGCCCATTGAAATAAAAGCATTGGTAATCTCCTGGTCCAGGTCTTGCTTGAGCTTCTCAATTGCTTGGCTTGAAATTGGATCCGTCGCACTATTGGATTCGAGAATCTTCTTCTTCAAGTTTTCAAGCTCTAGCTCGATATCATCTTCCATTGGCTTGTTAATCTCAGATAGTTTCATGTTGCGCTTTCTCTCTGGTTCCACCGGCATGCCTTCTTGGAAACCTCCAATATACCGATACTTGAGCTTCCGGTGGTGAAGCAATTCTTCCTTGTCCATTTTTGTTAGTTCCTAGATGCATGTTAGCATTGCATTAAGTAGTGGGGATGACTAGAAAACCAACAAAGCAAATAGGCAACAAAAGTAGAGCGCAAAATCATCAAGGAGAAGTAACCAGAAAAAGGGAGCAGTAACTAATATCGATAATGGCAAAAATACAAGAAGTACTTGAAAAAAAGCATTAACAAATACATGCTCGACTAACTTTTTTTCCCTTCAATACTGGATATGCAATCTGAGAATGCCTCCAGTAGCAATATTTAGAATTTTAATAAGGGAACAGTAAAGGGACGAAGTATGTTTATATTCAAAATTTTGAAACAATGTTTGCTTACAAAAAGGGTTGCAGATGTCCATGTAGGATATCACTTACCTCCATGGTTTGGATGATTGCAAGCTTAATTTGTTGGGAAGTCCATGCAGGATCCACATGGGCACCCCCAAGAGGCTCCTGTAAATGATAGCAATGACATCAGTAGTGAAAAGCTGAACTGAAGAAAGTTGCTGAGTTGAATATATGCCATCATTATACATTGGTGCTGAGAGAAAGGAAGAAATTGTTATGGGACCAGATTGCATACAGGAATTATGCCATCAGCAATTTTCAGCCTGTAATGTTCTTGAGCTGTGATCTTCAGTTTCTCAGCTGCCTGGACAAGTTAGCCATATCGTGATTAATTAAATGGCCAAATCATCATATAAATCTAATGGTTCAACTATTAAATTACCTTAGGAGCTGCTTGAGAAGACTTCCACAATATGGCAGCGCACGCTTCAGGACTGATCAAATAAACAATACCACAGAAATGATGAAAAGCTCAAACATCAAGGAATTGTTGAGAATTTGACCATGCAGAATTCCAGGAGTTTAAAAGCCACAGAGAAACTAACAGTGAAAGGAGGATTCATTGTGAATATAGGAGACTCCATAATCAGAGCTAATGGTGAGAGGTGAATTGATCGAGCTTTCATATGTGCGATCGTAAGACTCTAGTTAGAAACCAAATAGTAACATTCTAAAGAATGCTACAATTGCAATTGGAGCATTCTAAATTTCTAGTTTCAACAATTTCAAATATCAGTTTACATCCCAAGAAGGTACCTAAACAGAAGCCGAATACTTTAAGCAGAGCAGTCTTCCTATTTGCAGCTTGATTGGTTTGTAAGACAATCTTCCAATTCATTAAAGAGGAATAGAGTCTATCCTCTAAAAAAATGTATGGTTCGGAACCCTGATGAGAACTCTACAGGTTTCCTAGATTGCAACTAACAAATAGTACAATTTCGAAAAGAGAAAAAGAAAAAAGAAAAGAAGAAGAAAGTACTACTATCACCTTGCAACATAGAAAGCAGAGTTCTCTAGCATAAGCATTTTATTGCAGCAAGCAATTGCAAGAGCTCCACCGGAACCTCCTTCACCGGTTACAATTGATACAATAGGC
Source organism: Salix purpurea (assembly GCA_027405865.1). NCBI lineage: Eukaryota > Viridiplantae > Streptophyta > Magnoliopsida > Malpighiales > Salicaceae > Salix > Salix purpurea. The sequence goes on from CM050334.1 coordinate 7,855,057, forward strand.
ACTTTCAGGCCAAACATAGTCCTCAGATTATGGGCAATTGCTTCACCCTGAGTCAGAAGAGAACAATCCATTCATGATAATGGCATGGACGCATGAACTCTAGGCAACTTCTAAGGTAAGGGAAAGGTGTGCACACACCTGACCAAGTTCCTCAGATTTGAGATCAGCAAAGGCCCCGGGAGTGTCAACAAAAGTGATTATGGGGAGACCATGGTGATCAGCATATTTCATCATGCGCAAGGCCTTCCGATAGCTGTTTATGTCAATGCTTTAAGCATAAATCTAGCCCTCGCCAGAAAAAACATGCAAGAGATGCAAGGCCCATGGTGACAATTTCAGTATTCTTTGCAACTTGCAAGAACATCTAATGATATTTTTATCTTGGCCAGAATTTTCTAAAATTGTGCAAGACGATTAAAATGTTTTGCAATTGAAAGCTTCTTTTATTCATTTACTGTAACATTCTTGAACATACCCATGAGGAGTTGGCATTGCAAAGTTGCGAGCGATATTCTCCTTTGTGTTCCTACCTTTTTGATGGCCTATGAACATATAGCTTTTACCATCAATGGTTCCAATACCAGTCACAATAGCTGGATCGTCATAACCTGCACGATCTCCATGGAGTTCCACCCACTAAACAACGACGAAAGAAAAATCAGATATTAAACTTCATAAGTTAGTATAAATATTAAAAAAATGCCATACCTTCTCAGTGATATTGAATATATGATCAAGAACTGTTGGTCTGTTGGGATGCCTGGCAATAGACAGGCGCTGAATGGGCGTCAAGTGCGTGTATAAATCTTTCAGTGCCTGAAATTGAAGTGGTTAGAACTAATATATGCAATTAACATGAACATCAAATAGAAAATACTAACATAATACCTATGTTAGAGTTGGTAATCTATGCTGGTCCATCTCAACGATTTACTAGTTTCAGATACTTGCAGACATTATGAACAGAATTATGCCATACAAGTAGCAAGAATCAATGCTTCTATCAAAGAATCATGCCATATAAGTTGCGAGAATTATGTATTGCAGGGACCTTTTCTTTTTAAAAAGTTAATGAAGACAAGGATCTCTTTGGATATCTAGTTAATCCAAATGCAAACTCATGCTAAATCTTGATTCGACAGAAAAAACTGAAATGGTTATAGGTTATAGGTTATAGCAAGATTTACCTGCTGATACTTGTTTTCTAAAGTCGAAATTTGATCACTGAAATCCAGGCCAGTTTCATCTGCCATTCCACGTACCTGCAAGAAACACAATGAGCTATATTGCCTTGACAATGGAATCACACTAAAAATAACAAAGAAAAACAACTGACTGGCCTCAATAATTCTCTTTTCAAGATCAATCAATGGCTTCTCAAAAGGAAGTGTCACTGGTTTTGGTTTCTCAGTTGAAGGCTTGAAATGAGACAAGTAACTCAAGTGCCCACTAGTAATATTTGGATCAATATTATCAGGCCAGGGGTATTCATGCTTCTTCCATTTCTTAGCTCTTGCAATGACACGAACCCCTTTACACCTGTATCCATTTCCCCTTCTAAATTTACAACTTCTAATCAAATTTTCACCAAAAACATCCCTGACTATAGAAGCATATGAACCAAGTTCAATACATGGCCTCTCTTTGCCACAATTTCCAGCTGATATAGATAAGGCGGTGGCCATTTTGGATGACAGAAAAAATGTGAAGCCGGTTACTGGTTGTGGATTTTTAATCCAAGTAAAGTGGAGAAAGAAGAAGCAGGGTTTTGTAAGAAAAAGAGAGAAAAAATGGATAAAAAGGGGTGACTGGACTGTTTTTAATATCACGCGCTCACTAGACTGTTTTTACATCACGCGCTCACTAGACTGTTTTTACATCACGCGCTAATTGGATTAAATACCTGCAAGCAAAATCTAGAAGGCGGACAAGTCATCACATAAAGTGGATAACTACTGCCATATCGGGACCCTCCACTCCTGCATCGTCCTACCACGCACCTGTTTCAATTGCAAAATCTAGTGCCCCCGTCTACTCGTAGTGATTAGCCTGATTTATTATAAAATAATTATAGTTATAAATTTTATATTATAATATCATAAATTATTATTAAAAAACAAGAACTAAAGTATGTATGGAAAATACTTAGCTATTTTTATCAACCACTCTATCATATTATATGGTGTAATAATGCATTTTTAAAAAAATAATTTGGTTTTCAAACTTTTGTTTTTCCACAATTGATCCCTTTTGAGCCCAGATCAACATCAAATTGCATGTTTTTTTTTGGAAGAAATGATTGAATCAAAAGAAAAGGGATTGAAGTAAAAAAAAACATGGGTATCATAGGTGGTTGGTTTAAATTTATTTCAAAAGTTTATTTGAATCCTTCATTTTGCAAGATATTAGGTGATTGGTCCTGTAATTTTTTTTTAAAAAGTACATTTTGCTATTAAACTTTTTTTGCAGTTTTTTTTATGGAGGGGAGAGAGAGGTTCTATAATACTGATTTATAAAGAGAAAATTGTTGTTTAAAAAGATTTTGACCACCAAAATAATTGATTTTTGCGTCAAAATGTTTCATTTGATGATGAGATATTAAGATCATATGTTTTTAAACTTGTAAACACATAAGCCTGGAAATATTTGTAATTTCATGTTTTTGGATGATTTTTTTGTTACTGGAGTATTGGATCGGTTTGTCAGTGTTTCTAATATGTTTACAGTGTATTTTTGAAAAAAAATTATTCGAGAAGAGTTTTTTAAAGAAAAGAATCTTTGTTTTTTCATCCACGTAAGTAGTTAGATTCTAGAATTTCTAAAGAAAACGTCGTTTGTTTTTATTTCAGACAAATAGAATGGACGATGTATTGTCAGCCTCGTTAATCTTAAATAATAATAAAAAAGTTTGTGCACATGCCTTTTCTTTATTTGGCCATGCTTACCAAACTCGCCCAATGCCTAACCTCATTGTTTTTTTTTTTTTAATTTTTAATTTTTTATAATAACTTTTTTATACGTGTATTTTTAAAGTTTATGTTTTAATTAACATATATTTTCTATGGTATATATGAACTTTGTAGCCTTTTATTGAATTGCATTTATTTTTTAATTATATTGGATGAGTTTAGTTTTTGCATAAGTCAATATGATTCATTTGCAATTTTTTGTCTATATTTTATAATATTTTAATATGTGCAACCTTGTATATTTTTCTTTTAATTTCTTTAATAAATTTTACATATGTGTCTTATTAAAAATATGTTTTCATAATCAGACCCGTTAAACATAGTCAACAATAAATATGTTGATTTATATCTATCTCTTGATTTTTTTTAATTATATTTTTATTCATTTTTAATTACTTTTTTTAATGATTTATTTAATTGGATACGTGAATAAGTTTTCCGATCTACATTTATAATTTTCCATGTAAAAAAAAATACGTTGAGAAATTCACACATGTTTAAGCTTTTTTTTTTTTATCATGTATTGGTGTTCTCAATTTGATTTTTTTTCCATAGTTTTATGTCCATGACTCTTGTAAAAGTTTTATTGCTTTTAATTTCAGATTCCAATCCAAGTCGATAATATATTATTTTATATAATTTTTAATCCTCGTTGCTGAGAGGCTTGTATGTATATTGCCTCTTTTTTTCCCTGCATGATTCAAATAAAAGCAAGTTTATTTAATTGGATGGTACTCTAGCTTGAATTATTAGGTTTCTTTTTCATTTTTAAAACGTACTAGCAATGCCTAGATATCTTATGGGAAAAATAATTTGGACTAGTAGTTTAGCCTAAACACCAATCTAGTGAAAGAAAAAACTAAGTCATGGCATGCAAATATTGTTTACACTCTCTTGCAACCCATTGGAGACCGGAGTGATATTTTTTCATTTTGATCCTTAAAGTTTTCTTTTTCATCAAGACCTTCAATCGCAAAATGAAAGGAGAATCTCTTCTTGTTTGTTAGCCGGTTGAAAAACAAAAGATAAAGGATTGAGGTGAAAAAAACACAACTGGAGATGGTTTCAAATATGGTGTAAGAAGTCAATTTAGTCTTTAAAATTTCTTAATGATGACTTTTTGGTGTTATAAGTTTTTTAAAAAAAATTAATTTTGATATAAAAATTTATTTTTATAAAAAAAGTTCAAGACTCATTTGCCACCATGAAGATCGACAAATGGGCGATGAGAGAACATTTTGATCAAGGTTATAAATTCTGTTTAAGTCGGTGTTTTGTTTTTTCAGCGTGTTATTTTAGGATTGTACTGTTTATAATTATATATATATATAATTAAATAAATTAATTCATTTTTTTCAGTTCAAATTTAAAAATAAAATTATTTAGAATTATGCAATTTAATCTAAAAAAACACAATAAAATGATTTTTTTGAACAAAATTATGAGTATGTATAATATTATAAGAATGTCATCATCAATCTCATAAGGTCATTACATTATATTATAATTTTATCTCAATATGATAATCGGATTAAAAGATATGATTGATATTGTAAAATTATTTATTATTTTAAAAAATAAAATACTATTTGACTAAAACGGAATAAATGAAACAAAACCAGAATATTCCCACCAAAACTTAAATAAATTTTTTATAATAAATAAAAATTTTAAACGAAAACTAATCTATTTTATTTCAGTTTTTTATATGGCAAGAAACGTATCGTAATGAAATCAAGAACACTGATTTTGATGTATAAAATTTTAAAGTCAAGGGAATCAATTCCTTGAATATCGTGGTCCGGAATATTCTAGATGGTGGCGTCAACTGCTCTCGCATGACTTCTCAGAACTTGTACTGTCAGAAAGCTGCGTTGCCTCCATGATTGCCCTGGCCTTGCTTGTTGGAGCGAATACTTGCGCTGTAGATTCTTAACTTTCCCTCTGTATGCTAACAACTGTACTGAAATGAACGCCTTGTATATGTTTTCTTGTTTTTTTTATATATATGTTTGGCCGCGTAGTAAAGAATTGATCAACGAAATTAAATTTTTTAATTAAAAAATATAGGTTTTAAATGGAAAAAATTGAAAATCACTTTATATAAAGACTCAAAAATTAAAATGATGTAATAAAATACTCTAAAGTAAAATATTATTAAAAAATAGATTACTGATATATTATATTAGGATATGTTAATATATAATAGAAAAAACATATTGATATGAGATACTAGTGCAGATGAAACTTTAATATACGTAATATTGCTATAAAATACATCTCAATACAAAATAAGTTATATCATATAGTCCTTAAAGGATGTGACGTGGTGACAGAGAGCTTGCAATCTGCACAGCAGATCTCGAGTTCGAGTTAGGACGTGCACTCCTTATAAGAGCTTAAAACAGTAGGGGTTTTACTCGCTCATCTGAGCCCATAAAATACGCTTTTCGGAGGTTGAGATTTCTTCGCATAAAAAAAAGTTATTTCATACAATAATTATATATTTTTAAATCATATAAATTGTGTTACACAGTTAAAATACAAAAAATATATTCAACATTCTTCGAACACAAAAAAAGAGGATATTTGTGTATCATATTATATTTAAGATATTTATATTATATTATATAAATAAACTATATATAAATTCATGATATCATGTTTTGCCCCCACCGTTACACCTTTTATATCTCACTTTTTTTTTATAAGTGGTCAAATAGTTATGTTTAATGTTCTATCTTGAAAAAAAAACATTAATTTAGTGACTTTTCAGTTTATTTTCTATGGCATAGCCAAACATTGAAGTAAAAATTATTTTTCAATTTAATTTTCATGACTCTACTAAACATTGAAGGTGCCAGATTGCATACTATAACCCTCTTTTGTAATTTTTATTTTTATTGCATGCACCGATAAGAGTTTTTTGAGTATTTGAGAGTATGATAGCTTATATTTTTTACCTGTAAAAATATTAAATTAATACTTTATAAGTACTTTTCAATAATTTCATATGTTAATATCAAAATAATTATAAAAATAATTTAATATATTTTCAAATAAAAAATTATGATGTATGATAATAATAATAATAAAACACACACACACGCATAAAAAATGAGAAATAAAACTTTTGAGATGATAGTAGGTACGAGCTAGAACCAGAAGCACACGGGCTTCACGGGCCTGCATGTCACGTATCACAGTGGACGCGGCGTAAAAAAAAAGATAAACTAAATTTTAGAGTATGAGTGATATTATTTTTGAAATTATTTTTTATTTAAAATTTTCTTTTGATATCTTACATCAAAATAATTTGAGAATATTATTTTTTAAAAATTTAAAATAATAAATAAAAATAATATTAAAAAAAATATTTAAAAACATGTTACCACTTACCACACACCTAACCGGTGATTAAACCTAGACCGAGAAAGATAAAGATGAGTTGACCCCCACTACATGTGACTTCATGCTAGTAAAAAACAGAACACCCGCGACGGTAAAAGACCAAACTAGCCATCCCCTATTCCCCACCCCACTTTTAACCTAGACAGATGATAATGCTTGAATTTTCAGTGCGACCGAAAGTTAAAAAGCTAAAAATGAGATAATTTTATTTAATAATTTATTATATTTTAGATTTTTATTTAATAATTTTAATTTTTAAATGAGATAATTTTTTAATATAATATCATCCAGTGATCATTAGTTCAAATCTCACAATTTTTTTCTATTTGATAAAAATCAAATACAAGATAATATAAATCTATATGTAAGTTTCAAGCACAAATATATTTCATTTAAAAAAATATATTATAAAATAATATAAATTATATTATAAAATTAATCTAATATTATAAATCTTTAAATAAAACGATTCTTTAACACGACAATACCCAATCATACACGGGCTCGCATGATGGGCACGACATGGCTGGCACACCATTTAAACAGTCTGGTTCGGGTTGGTGGGTACCTTTTTTTAGACAGCTGATAGCATATCTTAATCCTTAACTTAAGAAATAAATCAACAGCAATCATGTCAAGTAGCTATGACAGTTGGTTTTTCTTTTTCCTGATTAAAATTTTCTCTCCCCCCGTTTTGCCTCCCTCACAGTTTTTCCCTAGAAAAAGTCAGAGCACCAGACCTTTTTTCACTCCAATCCAACAAGTTTACACCCACAATTAGACGACTAACATTCTAATTTTATCTCACAGATGTTTGGGATCTCCAATCACGTGTCAGCTTCATACAGGTCGATCCAAAGCAATTTGCACCATTGCAAGACAAGCCAAAACCTTGTGACGATCTTGATATAAATTAGTTTTGTTTTGACAAGGGAAAGACTTCTTTGTTTGATTTCCATGTGTCTGAGGAGGGAGCGAAGAACAACAACCCCAGGGTGCTTTTCATTGTTCGGACATCTCTTAGATCCTCGGACAACTTGAACACAGAGGATTTCCCGAGTTCCAGGATCATTACAGGGAAGGAGGAATAAAAAGAAAGAGCAATGGCATTCACTGGAACCCTAGATAAGTGCAAGGCTTGTGATAAGACTGTTTATGTTGTTGATATGATGTCTCTTGAAGGAGTGCCTTATCATAAATCCTGCTTCAAATGCAGCCATTGCAAAGGAACTCTTGTGGTACGTTTTCCTCTTCCTCCAGCTGAGTTCTGCTTCCTGTTCCTGTTCTTTCTTTTATAATCTTAGTGTTATTTAAATGGGATTTTATATTTATCTTAAATAATTGTGCAATAAGGGTTTCCATTCAAGGCTGAAGGCATAGCTAAAACATTTTATATTAATATTCATGTATCCAAGCTAGATTGATCATCTGGGTTTGGAAAAAAGCAAGCCAGCACTCAACATTGGTGGAATTTCCAATTCACGGATTAGTTATTTGTTGCTTTTAATTATCATTTTTGGCTTCGGAGGTGTGACAAATGATGTTCCGCGATTGAAATAATTCTGTGTATGGCAGATGAGCAACTACTCATCCATGGATGGAATCCTCTATTGCAAGACTCATTTTGAGCAACTTTTCAAGGAGGGTGGAGATTTCAGCAAGAATTTTCAGAAAGGTGATATCTTTTTTCACGTGCCCTCTCTCCAATTCTCTTACAGCGCTGATTCAATGGGATGCCATTGTTTGATTAATTTCCCCCCCATATACATTAGCAATTTGATGGCATTTTCTTGCAGGGAAGCCTGAGAGGACTCATGAACTGGTACAATATCCACAATCTCCATTTTAAGTGCTTAGTGTGTGTTTGGATGTCCTCAAAGTGGTTTGTGGTGGAATTGGGAAACCATCCTGATGAATGATATTTTCTGGGATATTTCAAAACACATTCCAGCTTTCAGATGTTATCATTTTCTTCACTGACTTGTAATAACACTATAATTTCTGTGTATTTTCACAGTCTAGGACCCCCAGCAAGCTATCTTCAATGTTCTGTGGAACCCAAGACAAATGCTCCACTTGCGGCAAAACAGTGTACCCATTGGAGAAGGTTTGTTTTCAGATCTAAACTTAAATAAAATTCATCAGTTCCTAAGGATCTGCATTTATCAGAAAAAAACAATGAACATATTTTTAGCACAGCTGATCTGTTCTAGATGGAATCTATCTGATAAATGTTTTCAAGTCTCTGTTATTTTATAGTCATGCTTATGATAATAAGTACAAATGTGCTGTAACCACTGATGACATAGGTTACTATGGAGGGAGAGTGTTACCACAAGCCATGTTTCAGGTGTGCTCACGGTGGATGTCCACTCACACACTCATCTTATGCTTCTCTTGATGGAGTCCTCTACTGCAAGGTCCACTTCGCCCAGCTCTTCATGGAGAAGGGAACCTACAGCCATGTCCTTGCATCAGCTGCACACCGGAGATCAAATTCCACGCCGCCTCCTGAACTGGCCGAGTCAATCCCGGAGGAAGGAGCCGCCGGGGAGGAGGGAAAGTCAGCGGAGCGATCTTAAACAAAGCACACCATGTTTTCTTGCATTGCCATCTTTTCGAGTTGCCAGAACTGCTCTGAGTTTTCATGTTGTTGAATATTATTGCCGGAATGTGTTCAAAGTTTGTTTTTGGATTTGACTATCTATGTTACCGATGCCTTTTTACAAGATATTGAATTGCACTGGTATTTACAAATTCCTTCTCTTGCAATTTAATGCTCCTGGCAACAGGATACAGGTGAAAAACTCCTTCTCCAGCCAGCTCCCTTTAAAGCGTGGATCGAAGAACAGGATTGTGTTGGATTTCAATTATTAATATTATTGTTATCAGGAAAAAAAAACCAAGAGGGGTTCTTGGAGAAATTATTGTGGATTACAAATTTACAACGACAATTCTTTTTTTTTTTGTCCCCGGGATTTTTTTTCATTTTAGTCCTTTAATTTTTTATTTGCTCCTTAAACAGCTTGTTGATTTGAGACTAGTCTCAAAGATTTTGTTAAGGAACCATCTTATCTAGAAACTTGAACTATTAGGTGAAATTCTAGAATATTATTTATATTATTCTTTAACACACACCCTCAAGTGAAAACTTTTTGGGCTTGAAACTTGCACACAAGTCCACTCTACCTTGTGTTTCATTTTTATCAGATAGAAAAAGGGTGATGAGATTCAAACTAGTAATTACTGGATCAATAAGGCTCTAATACTATGTTAAATAACTATGTTATCTAATAACTTAAACTATTAGGTGAGACCATGTAATATAATTTATATTATTCTATATCAGATTTATTTCTTATGTTTGCATAAGGAGTTCTCATGTTATCGGGTAAATTTTTCATCGCATGATGCTTAGTTTGACAGAACAAAATTCAATTTGCAAAGGAATGAAAACTTAATGATTTTGATCCGATCTATGCCACCGTATAAATCCAGCTATTAAACATCCATAAACATGGATTTCCCAGTTCTATTTGCATCAGATTTTACCATCGATGATATGAAATCAGAACTAAAATATAATTATCATAATTACGCAAGTGAATCAAACGATTATAACTAAAATATTAAATAATGATATCCATGATATAATGGTTTTAAAAAATTATTCTATATTAAATCACGGAAATAATAAAATTGTTTATTTAGGTTTGATCTGAAATTTTATATTTTGGATTTCAGATTTTTAGTTAATAAGACCGAAAAGAAAGAGACTAAAGACAAGGAGAAACCTGAGATATGGGGCATCGCATTTTATAAAAATTATAATTTTTGTATTATATTTTCTGACATAATATTATTAAAAACACATTTTAAAAATAAAAGAATATTATTTAATATATTTCTAAATAAAAAAATAATTACTATTAAAAAATCAATTTAACTCCAAAGCTCGTCAAATCCTTACTTGCTAGATGCTGCCCCATTCGAGGATAGACTCGAGACAACAAGATTTTAGCGTGACCTTCACCCCCAGAAGAAAGGAGAAAAAAACATGAGTGCAGATTATTTCTTAGCCCCTAGGTTTTGAACGAAATTATAAATTACTTCTTCATGCCTGAAAATCTATTTCCCTTAGTTTCTAAACTCATGCTGATAGCTCTCTGTTTTTTCTTTTTTTTTTTTAATTTCTATTATATTGTTTTTTCTTTAAGAGTTTTCCTATGATGTTTTTGGATGATATTCTTTTTAAATAAATTAAATTAAAATAACTCGACACTTCAACATGAATTTGATATAAAAATAAAGTTATATACAAATGTTATATATATATATGTCAAGTAGGAAGATATTATATATATATATATACTAGTTATATATACATATAAACAAATTAATATCTTCCTAGTTGTGTATATATATATATAAACAAATTAATATCTTCCTAGTTGACAAATAAAAAGTCAAGGGACTGACTTATTATGTTTTTTTTAAAAAAGGATTAAGATGTAATATCGTTTCAAACCAGTGTCTCAGTGTCTGACTAAAAAACTAACATAAGAAATAAAGAATATCCAGCAGCAAGTGAGAGTATCGAAGCCCAGCTGACGTGTATATGACAACCAAACAAAAAAACAAAATAATAACAATAATACACCAATAACTGAATTTCCTGCCCCTTCCAAATAATTTTCTTTTTATCTTTTCTCACTTTCCAAACAAAGAAAAGAAAGAAAAATTCAGAGGTGAGCTCCACTACTATATTACTACCTGTCGACATTTCTTTCGAAGCTCTCTCCCTCCCTCGTTTCTGCCTTCCTTGATTAAATAAATAAAAGAAACAACCCACAAGTTGATTTTGTTTATTAGGCAGGGTTGCCTTGTCATTTTGTACCTTAACAAACTCCGCCATTGATTTTCTCATAGCTTTGAGTCCTCGTGATTGGTTAGTTTCATTTTCTCTTTATTTATTTTTATTTGTATGCACTGATGGGTTTTTGCTCCTAATTCCATCCCTTCTTGTTTTTTTAATGATTGACTGTAGGTGTTTGATTAAATGCTTAAGCGAGGGTGATTATCTGTTTTGCAATAGGGCATGGAGTTCGCGTGTAATTTTCAGCAAACAAATGCATTTTGCAGCACACAAGGTACTGATTATAGGGTGTCCAATGGGTTGCATTCGAGATTTAAATATAGAAGTTATGGGTATAATGTTGTTGATTTGAAGATTGTTTCGAGAGAAAGACCTTCAAAGAAATTAAAGAACAGTGTTCTCGCATATGGCGGTGATCGTGGAATTCATAGTCGCTTGCGTGTTGGTGGGTATTCAAGTAATCCTTTGTTTTGCAATTTTATTGATGGATATAAGGGATCGAGAAGTGTTAAGCTGCGGTGTCAAGGTAATGATTCCTTAGCATATATTGATGGGAATGGTAGAAATGTAGAAAATGGAGAGGGTAACGATGAGAGCTTGAGAGCAGGGTCTAGTAGTGGCTTTGGCGAGGAGGATGGAAGAGGAGAAAAAGAAGTGGAGACTGGGGTGGTGGTGGAGGCGCAGAATTTGGATGAGTTGAAGGAATTCTTACACAAAGCGATGAGGGATTTGGAAGTTGCACAGCTTAATAGTACGATGTTTGAGGAAAAAGCACAGAGTATATCAGAAACTGCAATAGCTTTGCAAGATGAGGCTGAAAGTGCTTGGAATGATGTTAACTCAACACTTGATAAGATTCAGGATATTGTGAACGAGGAGGGTGTTGCTAAAGAAGATGGTCGAAAGGCAACGATGGCTCTTTCTTTGGCTGAGGCAAGGCTTAAGGTGGCAGTGGAGTCATTAAAAGCTATGAAAGAAAGGGATGATTCATTGGAGGGTTCCGGAGAGGGTGACGCGGAAAATGATGGTAAAGAAGATTATGAGATAGTTTTGGCTGCTCAGAATGATATTAGGGACTGTCAGGCAAATTTGGCAAATTGTGAAGCAGAGTTGAGGCGCTTGCAAAGTAAAAAGGAAGAATTGCAAAATGAAGTAGGTGTGTTGAATGAGAAAGCTGAGAAGGCACAAATGAATGCTTTGAAAGCAGAGGAGGATGTTGCAAACATTATGCTTCTAGCTGAGCAAGCTGTTGCCTTTGAACTTGAGGCTACTCAACGAGTGAATGATGCAGAAATTGCATTGAAAAAAGCAGAGAAATCTCTAGCTAGTTCTCGTGTTGATATCCAGGAAACAGCCCGGGGGTATGTATCTGGTGATGAGGCTGTAATCGAGGAGCAGAAGATAGGTGGAGGAAGTGCTTCTGATGCTGAGAAAGAAAGAGATATGACTGTAAATGGTGATGTTTTAGTTGGTGAGCCTTCAATAGATAGACTATCTGATAAAACCAGCCAGAGTTCTGAAGAACTATATCTATCCGATGATTCTAGTGACCGTGAGAATGGAAAATGGAGCTTGGACTCTAATAAAGATACTGAAGCAGAAGCTGAAAAGTCAAAAAGTGGCGATCAAACAAAAAAGCAGGAAATACAGAAGGACTTGACCTGGGAGAGTTCATCTTCACCTCTCAGCGCTCCCAAGGCATTGTTGATGAAATCTTCTCGTTTCTTTTCTGCATCCTTCTTCTCTTTCAGTGGAGATGAGTCAGAGGTGACAGCAGCATCAGTTTTTCAGGGCCTCATGGAGTCTGCAAGAAAGCAATTGCCCCAACTTGTTCTTGGCCTATTGCTGTTTGGAACAGGGTATGTATTACTGTTGCCCTTAAATTGTATTTTCATCACTGTTAATACTCCTCCTTTAAGACACATGTAACCTGTTCCAATGAATGTAAGATACTAAAAATGTTTTCAGGTTATAAATAAAATGAGATCGTAAAGGTGCATCACCAGAGGTAATCACAAAATGTCATGAAAATTCGATTCCTTATCAAGGCCTTTCTTGGCATCTATTGCATTTTGCTTTATTGCAACTTCCAATAGAGAAATGAACTACATCTTGGTTATGATGATCTAGAGGTTTCTGAAGGCTATTTCAATAGGTTCATGTCTCACTATCTGCTTCTGTTAATAGTCTCTTACATGTAGTGTAGAGCTTGCCTTCTTTTTATCAGAGTGTACTGAACTGTGCACAGATTTGCCTTCTACTCTAATCGAGTGGAGAGGAGTACTCAGGTGCTTCAACAATCAGATATTGTCACTACTAGCATTGAAGAGCAATCAGATATTGTCATCACTAGCATTGAAGAAGCTTCATCAAATGCAAAGCCTTTGCTTCGACATATTCAGAAACTCCCGAAGAGAGTCAAAAAACTAATCGCAATGCTTCCTCATCAAGAGGCATAAGTTCACACCACCCTTAACTTCTGCTTTGGATCTGAAGTCAAGCATGTATACATACTTCCTAACCTGTTTCCTTGTTTTGATAGATGAACGAAGAGGAAGCATCTCTCTTTGATGTCTTGTGGTTGCTGCTTGCTAGTGTTATTTTTGTGCCTATATTTCAGAAAATTCCTGGAGGTGACATCAATGTATTTAGTAGATAAATAAGTTTGTACCTTTACACGTGCTTTTAGAGTTCCAATGTGAAATTTCTAAGAACTTCTATTTTATTATTATTATTTCCTTAGTAGTTCTTTTAGGCATTTTTTCCACCATATAATCAATTATGGTTTCCTGAAGTTAGTCCATATAATAGTGTATTGATTGTTGTTGTTTGCCAGTTCTCCATCTGACCATTATCTATATTCATGTAAGCTTCTTGTTTTCCAAAACGAAATTGGAAATTTGTATGATCTTGTTTCACTGACTGTGTTCTGACCTGCAATTCCAGGCAGTCCTGTCCTTGGATACTTGGCTGCTGGCATCTTGATTGGCCCTTATGGTCTGTCTATCATCCGTCACGTGCATGGTACAAAGGCGATTGCTGAATTTGGAGTTGTTTTCTTGCTATTCAATATTGGCCTTGAGGTGGAGCCCTTACATCTAGATTATGTGGCTTGAATTTTAGATTCATCCTAATTTAAAAAATTGATGCTGAAGCAGTCTTCTGTATTTTATAGCTCTCTGTTGAAAGGCTTAGCTCCATGAAGAAATATGTTTTTGGATTAGGCTCTGCTCAGGTACTTGGAATCCCCCTCCCTCCCCAACTTTTTTCATTTTCTCAATCCATCTTTGGTCTGAGCTTTCTATTTATATGTTTGTTATCTTCCATTGTCATTGTGCATGATGCAGGTCTTGGTGACAGCAGTGGTTGTTGGCTTGGTCGCACATTTTGTTTCGGGGATTCCTGGTCCTGCTTCAATTGTCATTGGAAATGGCCTGGCACTATCTTCTACTGCTGTTGTTCTACAGGTAGCAGAAATTTGCAGAATTTTCTTTAAATTTAAGCATTTCAGCTTTCTCAAACTAGGACCCCCTAATTTCTGAAAAATAATTTTCCTGATCAACTACAAGATTCCTAGACCAAATATTTCAGCCTTCTATATTATCTAGTGTCCACAAGGTTGTTACCCAGCAAAGTGCTAAATCTAAACTAACACCAATTGTATATTTCAACATCTAAAATCTCAGCATTTTGATTGCATATCTAACATTTTTGTTTCTTACTCAAGTCATGTTTTGGATGTAATCTGTCAATATTATAATTGCACACTTGTAATTGTCTGAGACTCTCACTGAAAATGAGCTTCTCATCAAGGCTCATTTCTTCCATGGGCCTGTCTGTGAAATCTCCAAATACTTATTTTGATGGACAAGAGAACTCATAGATGGCGGTCTTAATTGCAGGTGTTGCAGGAGCGAGGTGAGAGCACATCACGTCATGGACGTGCTACTTTCTCTGTCCTACTATTCCAGGTTACTCCACAGTTCCCAAAAGAGAAATGAAAAAGATCGTCTTATTATTGGCATTTTTCTTTTCTTGATGGTCATGCTATGCCACAGGACTGGTTCTCTATTCTCTCAATTTCTTGTATGGATGTCATATGCATTCGTCTCATAATAATATTCAAGATGAGACTATAATTCTACTGTTGTGCATTGTAAAAGTTACACCTGTAATCATGTAATTTCCCAATCTTTGCAGGGTAGAAATTTCTCCATGTAATTTCTTTGAGATATCTTTTAATACATGTTCATGCTATGTAGTCATGTTGTTGCAGTGGAATCTTTGATCTTATTTATTCTTTTCAGGATTTGGCTGTTGTGGTGTTGCTAATACTCATACCCCTTATTTCACCAAATTCATCCAAAGGAGGGGTAAATATCAGTACTTGTTTGTTTATATTTGATATAGCGGTGAGCTTTTGATTTCGTTTTGCTTTGAAAGTCAAAGAAACTTGCAAATATTTCTGCTATTCTATGGGTCATAATCAATGACTTATAATGAGCAACCTTCCTTACATTCAATTGGAAGCTAAGTATTCATTCAGTTAATTTATTGGTTGAAGAGACACAAATGCTTCACTGCCTATCAGTCTGTATCCCAAATGGAGTCAATTTGTCTATTTGTTTCTTGATAAATGGCTGTAGAATGGTCAGATGGAATTATCCAAGTTGCAAAGTAACATAGTTAAATACTTCAAAATTTGTAGCAGGTACAGATATTACAATGCAATGCATATGATAAATCATAATAAAGGACACTATTTGATGACTGCTAACAAATTGCTGAAACTCTCTGAATTCCGTGGAAAACAAGAATGAGTTTTATTGATAAAACAGGATTTCATTTGATGGAAGAGATGTTCCAATTATGACAAGGTGGATAATCTTCTACTGTGAAATCAGCATCTGAGAAATAGAAACTACAAGACAGTAGGATTCTTTAGCCCTTCCAACTATTAGTAAAACACTTGTTTAAGGTACATTGTTTGCCGAGAAACAATAATACCTACCAAGAGAACAGAGGGTAAGACTGCGAGAGAAGAAGCAGAAAAGTGTTCCTAGCTATTATATGCAAAAGTACAAACATCAATATCATGCGAAGCAAAATCTCAAGCTTTATGTGCCCATTTTACAATGACTTAGTAAGAAACATAAAATAGGTCTTGTAAGATTTACAGAAAAACAGAAAGGAAGCCAAATGCAGCATGCCTGTTCATAATTCCATTTGGATACTAGTAGGTTGCTCAATGAATAAAAAAGTTTATTATTGTGATGTTTTGTCAGTGTGTGGGTCATACAGGATATTTTGGAGATAATAAAGGAAGGATCTGGAGTTCTGGATGCATGTTTTCTGTGTTCCTTTTCTTTCAATAGCATCTGCTATTGAAAGATCAACCATAAAAAATGCAAATCTATCTTCTATCTCTTGTGGAATTTGAAATTGCATTTTCTGATATCGTCATTCCTGCTGGTGTTGCCTCCTATGTTGGTATTATAAGTGATATGATCTGCTGCTTTCCAGGTTGGTTTTCAAGCAATTGCTGAAGCTCTTGGGATGGCTGCTGTCAAGGCAGCAGTTGCCATCACAGCAATAATTGCTGGTGGAAGATTGGCAAGTCTTAAATTTTCTAGATAATGACATTTCTCCTTTTGATGCAAATTATATCTTGAATTTTCCATTTCTACAGTCTTGATTGGAATTTTTGGGAATTCCTTTTATACAAGCTGGCATTGACTTTTGGTGGCAATGCATGGTGTCATCTGAACAGTGTGCTGATATTCCCTTTCTGTGATTTTGGCAGCTGCTTCGACCAATTTATAAACAAATTGCAGAAAATCAAAATGCAGAGATATTCTCAGCCAATACACTTCTTGTTATTCTGGGTACCAGTCTCCTTACAGCCAGGGTACGGAAATGCTTCTTAGAGATTGTTTGACCATGTTTTATTTAATCTTATTGTTATTACTGTCGCTGTTGTTAATGGATTTGTGCCATTATCTTTTTCCTAGAGCAGGCCGGACTTTCCATGGCATTGGGGGCATTTCTGGCTGGTTTGCTTCTTGCGGAAACTGAATTTTCCTTGCAGGTTGAATCAGATATTGCCCCATATCGTGGGCTTCTATTGGGTCTTTTTTTCATGACGGTAGGTGTTTAAAAAAAATGTAGTCTTGTTTAAGATCTATCTTCTTACTATGTGTAGTTCTCGCTTTAATTTTTTTTATAAGCCAATATGGTCCTTTCATAACAAAAAAAGGATTACATGTGAAATCTTCTTCTTTGTACTGGAAGAACAAGCCAACTCTGAAAGCACATTCTTCAAACGAATTTTTTTTTACTTTATTTTTATACAACTTATAGCATTGCTTATGTTATTAGACTGATGATATGCTAATGTTGAACTTGCTTGATTTTCGGTACTTTGATGATTCAACAATCATTACCTGTTAACATCTGTCCTTTTATGTTCTCAGGTTGGAATGTCTATTGACCCAAAACTTCTGGTTTCCAATTTTCCTGTCATTATGGGATCATTAGCACTTTTAATTGGTGGCAAGACTGCGTTGGTTGCTTTAGTTGGCAGGGTTTTTGGTGTTTCAATTATATCTGCAATAAGGGTTGGTCTTCTTCTTGCTCCGGGTGGAGAATTCGCATTTGTAGCATTTGGTGAAGCTGTTAATCAGGTATCCTTTCCTTGTTACTACATTTTTTTATGTTGCTTAAAATTTTAATGTGTTGTTGGCATTAATTCAACGAGGTATTGTAGTGTTTTGTACAAAGTCCACTAGTTGGTCTTCTATGTGTTATTGTTTCAAAATGTCTTCGTTACATTTCAAAAAGATAGAGATATGATAAATATCGCGGTCATGATATTTGATGAGGAAAATATAATGACTCAATAATTTTCACTAATTAAACTGAGATACGGAATACAAATTTTTTCTCTTATTATTTTGTAACTGAAAGTGATATTAATAATAAAAAGCATGTTTCCTGTCAAGTGCTACCTAATTATTGTCATTTGCAGGGTATAATGTCTCCTCAGTTATCATCTTTATTGTTTCTTGTGGTGGGGATCTCAATGGCCATTACTCCATGGCTAGCTGCTGGCGGCCAGTTAATAGCCTCTCGCTTTGAGCAGCATGATGTTCGTAGTTTGTTACCAGTTGAGAGCGAGGTAAGGTCACTAGCATATGAATTGATAGCTAATATTGTGAAAATCAGTTTTAGCCCTTACCTTGCTATTTGTAGTTTATTGAGCTTGAAACTTCGTTGCATGGTGACTGAGTTACTGTCAAAGAACTTTCTCACCTAAAAACTTAAGTTGTTAGGTAAGGTCTCATGATATGATTTATATTATTTTCTATCATTCCCCCTCAAATGAAAGTCATTTGAGCTTGAAACTTGCACACAAGTCCATACTACCTTGTGCTTAATTTTTAATTAATATAATGAGGGTGATGAGATTCGAACTCGTGACCTTTGGGTCAACAAGGCTCTAATACCATGTTAATGAACCATTTAACTTACAAGCTTAAGCTGTTAGGTGAGGTTCCATGATACGCTTTATATTATTCTCTAATAGTTACAAGTAGATAGATACGATGAATTGTGAAACATGGGAGGTTTCATATAAACTATTGAAGCATCCTTGTCATTTGGCAAATATGATGCTACTTGAGTGATGCGTCCCTGAGAAAATATGTTTTCATTATCGCCACTTATGGGAGGGGCAATAAATAATGAAAATAAGCAACCTCTCAATTGCATAACTGCAAAGCATGGATTTTGTATATGTGCTTTCAAAACATCCATTTCCCCCTTGCATATCCAGGTCAGAACCTGTTTGTTTTGCCTTTAAAGCCTAGTTATAAGATGTGGCTTGGTGGGTAACCCGGTGATCTTCCAATCTAGGGCCTGGCCCGGGCTGGGTCAATAGAAAAACCTGGTCTTTTTTTTTTATTACAAAAACGACATTGTTTCAGGCTTTTTTTTTAAAAAAAGTCAAAGCTTGGGTTGACCCACTGACCCATAGGTCAACTTGCCTCACCCACCATTGGGCCTTGGACCAGGTTTTAAACTATGCCATGCTTTAAATTTTCTGGAATTTCTTACTCTCTAGTTTTATAACAAATATTACAAGTGGCAAAACTGTGGCTTGTTTTATGCTGTAATTTCATTCTCTTGATCATATTTGTATGACATCATTTTTATGCTGGTGAGACTGCTTAGTCATGGTGTAAATGCTTTTGCAAAATCAGGCCATTCATTTATCTCCATAACTAGGAAACAAATAGCTGCATCCCATCCAACAAGGAAAACTTTTATTCTTTATAGTCCATTGGCACCCCGGGTTTTTTTTCTTCTTGTTGCATATTGAGTTCTTTTAAACATCATTTCCCATCACTATCCCCCCATTATTCAGGAAGTGTCACTGAATATATTCTTGCTACTGATTTCGCAACCACCCAATAGTTATATTTTCTCAGCTGTGTAAGAGTAGATGTTTGTGATGATATGTTTGCTTGACAACTATACAGAGCACTTAATGATTAATCTTTCTCTTGGTTTGATTTTGTTTACAGACAGATGATTTGCAGGATCATATTATTATCTGTGGATTTGGACGTGTTGGCCAGGTTGATACATATCTTATTTGATTTGTTGTATTTCTTAAAGTGGCTAATATTATGAAGTTTTCTAGTTCTTAATGTACATGATCATGACATTCATTTGGGTTTGCCAGATTATAGCGCAGCTTCTCTCAGAAAGATTAATTCCATTTGTTGCTCTTGATGTGAGGAGGTAAGCCAAAGATTGTGAAATACTGCCTGCAAATTTTCTGGTGTTATCTCAGAATGTGTGTTTTTGATTCATTGCCTATTCACCCTATTTAGTATTTTTGTCTACAAGAATTTCTGTTTTTTCTTTCTGCCTACAAATTATCACTTGGTTTCTTTCAAAACAGCATATCTTTATCAAAGGCTTCAATATAAATTAAAAATTTGGTCCTAGCTACCATTTTGCTACTGGGATTTGGATATCAGCTACAGTGTTTATTGTGTTTCTTGGCATGCTGCAAAATCATGTTGAACTATTGCTACTCAGGAAATAATGGAAATATATTCCCTCGCTTATTACTTTGTTTATGCCAGGATATGATCATATTATTGTTTGGATATTTTTTTTTCCACACTATGAGTGGAGAGATGTTACAAGTGTCTTGGTTGTTGAAAGTCTACTTTTTTCAGTGATAGAGTGGCAGCAGGCCGTGCCCTGGATCTTCCTGTGTATTTCGGAGATGCTGGGAGTCGTGAGGTAAAGCTAAATGCATCATGGGCTACTTATGTGGTGGTTTGACTTTTGACCGTGTTTTGTATTGTGTGGCTAGGTCCTCCATAAAGTTGGTGCTGGAAGAGCATGTGCTGCAGCAATAACTCTAGATACACCTGGTGCAAATTATAGAACTGTCTGGGCTCTGAGCAAGTACTTTCCCAACGTGAAGACATTCGTCCGTGCTCATGATGTTGATCATGGCCTTAATTTGGAGAAGGCTGGTGCTTCAGCTGTAATATTCTATAAAACTTCTGATATCGCTTTTTATTGAGTTTCCTTTGATTTATAAAACAACTTAATCACACCCTGTTACCAACTAATTCTTACAGGTTGTCCCTGAGACGTTGGAACCAAGTCTACAGTTGGCTGCTGCTGTTCTTGCACAGGTAACAGCTTGCTTTTCGTGCTGCATGTCACTTGTTCTTGTCACAGTTATCTTGAAGTGCTGAACCACTGGAAATTCTATGTTATCTCTATTTCAAAACCATCTGGAGCTAAGATGCCATTTTTGCTGTCCAAACGAGTCTGTTGGGCGGGCTTTATTTTAACTTCCATTCATACGATTTATATATTGAAATATCTGAAACTTAGAATCTGATTGCTTGAATTGGCCAAGTGCAACGAAAAGTTGGTTTGTACAAGGCTGCTAGTCAACAATATTACAAACCAATTCTGGCATCGAGATAAACATATAGCTGTACTCGTTTGTCCACAGCTCCCCGTTTACATCCTTATGGTTCCTTTTTCATTTGGGTTTTACTCTTCCATTTAGGCTAAACTGCCCATGTCAGAGATTGCAGCCACCATCAACGAATTCAGATCCCGCCACTTGTCTGAGCTTACTGAGGTAATCAAAGCTGTTTTTTTTATCTATTTTTTTTAAATTCCAGTCATCTGCACAATTCATATTTAAAACCACTTTCGTTGAAATATTTTGACATTTGGAAATTTACGTTCCCTTGCAGCTATGTGAATCTAGTGGAAGTTCTCTTGGATATGGATTTTCTCGTGTTATGACTAAACCCAAAACGCAGTCCTTGGATTCCTCAGATGAAAACCAAATCAGTGAAGGAACATTAGCAATATGAAAATTGCCTTGTGTGAACCAGGTATTGAATAAAAAAAAGGGCGGGGAATAAATATTCTGGAGAAATGTACAGCAATGTGCATGCTCCACTGGCATAAATTGTACAGAAATACACTGAAAGGAGAGGAAATAGCACAAGTAACGTTGATCAAATGGTTATGTTCGATAAAATTTTGATAGACATATCCTCATAAAGAACATGTCTTGAAGTATCGTGTGATAGTCTGACAACATTTTGGTTTCTGGAAGAAGACGGTCAACAGGAACTGAGACATCAGAATCTAACAGGAACTTCCAACAGTGTATTAATTTCATTTCTGTTGCTATTAAGAATGATTTTAAATTTTCCAGCCATGCAGCTCCATTAATAGAAAAGGATGCACGCCTTACAAAATGAATCCCTGCAATTTTAAATTTGTGTAGCAGACCTTGCCGCACAAACTGTGTTCAGATCCAGCGCTTCAATCGTCACATGGCGGTGGGGGGTGGAAGGGTATGTCCCCTCTGCTTATTATCAAAGACAGCTCTCATATTTCATAATAAATTGCTTAATCAATGGATTCTAGCATTAAATTATACCCGTAGTGGCATATCATAAAAATCAACATTTGAGATTTTCCACTAAAGTTTTCAAGACTTGAACGTCGTTCATTCGAAGCGAATTTTCTTCTAACCTCCAAAACTTCGCCGTTATTTTTTCACACCAAAGCCGCCACAAACACCGAACACAACGTCGAGGTTTCTTGGACTTTGCTTCGCCACCACCAAAACCATGCCTTTCGTTTTTCATGCTCATCTAAACCGTACAAATCTTTAGCAGCGTATGGATACTGTTCTTTTCGCTACACACAGATAGTTAAGGACAGTCTGATCTGGAAGGCAAGGGCATAAAAAAATAGCAGTGATTGAAAAAAAGTTAAATCTTTGACGTGGACTGTTCTCGTTTATATCATTTCATCATCAATTAATCACCTCTTCAATCTGCTTGGACTTCATCTATCCATTGAAAAAAGATACATACAAGCTGAGCACAAACTTCATCAATGCCATAAACCGCCACCGATTGTATTTTCTTTTACTTTTTAATGAAACTGAAAGTCTAGAGTCAGAGCAATAAAAATTCCAGTCACGATACATTTTTGGCCGAAAGATCAACTCGTGCTTCAAAATGGTCTATTCCAGTTTTGCATTGCAGTTTTGTACTGCGGAGAACAGAAACCTGAAAAGCAATATCAGGAAAACATTATGCTTCCAGTTTAATTTCATACAAACAAGTAAAAAAGGGCGATACCTTGGGCCGTTTCATTGAACTTCCATGATATCCTATCCCAAAAGACAAGGAGGAAAAAGCTGCTGCAATTTCTATTGCTTTCAGGCTCGGTGAGTTTCCTGGAGCCTATGAAACAAACAATGAATTGAATAAATGATAATATTGAGCACACAGAAACAAATGTTTTAGGCAAGCTCACCATCATAGGGGCATCGGCTTGCACAAGCAAAATCCCGGCACTTTTTTCAGTAGTATTTCGACTGCCATCCAGAATTACAGAGCGTAATACTTTCATACTAGCAGAGGCAGGACCAGCCTGGGAACTGAGCATGAAAATAACCTAGTCAGTCTAACAAAATGGCTATCCCTTGAAGCACCTGATTCATCATAGCAATGCGTTGGCAAGTATCTGATTGTCCAGGCATCAGCAAATACATCTACTGCATGCAAAATTATTGCTCTTCTTTCTATAAATGAATATCTTCCAGGGCTCAAGCTGATTTAATCATGGAGACTCCATGCATTAAGCAATTGTAAGTACGTGGAATTCTAGGATAGAAGGTCAACTAGAGATATTGCAAGAAAAGAGAATTATACATTGATGCTGAAACACAGCACTCCCTAGCTGCAAATCCTTTCATTAGGTATTCACCCGCACCAGAAGCACAGCAGCCAACTATGAATGGAACTCCAAAAGGACCCCTTGAAGAAGCCCAGCAGCCACAACCATGCATTGCTGCCAGCCCCACTCGCCCACCTACCTGTCTTCACCTTATAATTAGTTAATTCCTCCAAGATATGTCAGTAACAGCATTGAAAATGAATTATACTATTCATTACCTTCATTGCTATACCACCACTAGAGGCCCCAGAAGCTATGTGTCCTTCAGCATCAACACAGATAACTCCAACCGTGTCCATGATACAGTCCTCTTCCATGATGCTTGGCATAGATGATTGCCCACCATCATTCCCTTCCACAGGTTCATGAGATAGAAATTCGAATTCTGCAATACCAATACAGCTAGCATCAAACATTGTAATGTTTGGAAAACCTGTAAAAGGCATGCATTACCACTCTCTCTAACACAGATGAGAGGGGAAAAGAAACAAGCAAGAATACTGGTGCAAACAGAAAAGTTATACTGATAAATACAATGGCACTGGTTGCCAGCCACCAACAAAATAAAAGCTATCTTCCTAAATGTTACATAATTATGTCCAATTAACTTCGTAGAATGACAGTCAGAAACAACAATATGAAACTTTGCATAGTGAGCAAAATTGGAAGATGGCAGGACAGAAATCATTTTCACAATCTAGGTAGCTCATAAACAAAGAATTTACACTTACTGACTTAATGCTTGTTAAGAGAAAGTAATTGATTTGTTTAGTGTCAAAAACTAATGCGATACCTGATATTTTTGAGGTCTCCTGAGCACTACAACGAAGTCTATCTTCAGAATAAATCTTAGCATTGGCATTAACAAGCATTCTTTTGTACTTTGTCCATTGTGCTTTTGCCCTTGGAATCACTAGCCACTGTTTTTCAAACCGCAAATATTTAACAAGATAACAGATTAAGCACAGATTAATTTTCTGAAGGAAAATCAGTTAAAAGGATCAAGCCATACCTTTTCTGCCTCCACAATTTCTGGCAAATCAATGCCCTTGGACTTCCCCCATACACGTGCGCCTTCACCAACCAAGAACCTAAGGGCACATAAAACATGCCTTGAGAAAACTAGAAAAAAATAAGGGAAAATAAGAAAGAAAGAGCATCAGTTTGTGTAAACCATCTTCCTCGTATAAAAACAATACAATTAACTTTTATGAACACCCTTGATTGACATAATTGATCAAAGAACTCTTTTCTTTTTGGAGTGTGTCCAAGATGCCGTTATTATCAATACCAAGAGGGATTTGATTCAAAACTTGAATATAAATGCCTCCAAATAACTAACACGAGTTCAATACTTAAGATACCAGTTGAAGTATGTTTAAATGTTATAGCACTGAGCACATTTCAAGCACTAGTTAATCATACATGAAATCTGAAGCTTTAAGGAAAGTAGGAATATTCACCTTGAACAGCATTTAGATGGAACACAGAAAAGAAGAACAAAATTTAAGAGGCAGTAAACATCATAACAATTCAGAACGTTATAAAGAAGAAAGAAGGATAATCACATCGGAGGTATTCGACCCAACAGTGAAGACCCCATCATTTGCTCCTTGGCCAATAAGGTAGCAATATGGATGGCATTTCGGACACCTGGACTACAAGTAGTGAAATATATACTCAGTGAATTCACCAGAAAAATAAGAGTATAAATGAAATCCACATGAGAACTAAGACTTATTTTATACCTGGAACAGCCCCAACAGCTCCAAATGCACCAGAATCACCATCCATAATACTAGCATCACATTCCACATGACCATCTTCCGTCAAATTAGAACCATGGCCTGCATTTGTGCTTGGATCATCCTTCAACAAAACAACAAAGGCAACATCATCTCATCTTCTCATTTATATACGCCTCTATGAAGGTAAACTCCACTCAATCATAGATTTAGGGCGGTTTCCCTGAATTAAACAAGATAGAATAAACACGCAAAACCTAGACTCCACCCCGTTAACCATTCTAGTCCTGGTGAAATCGCACTTGCACCTTCAATCTTTAATCAACAACCCATTATCGGCCAGAAAACAAAAACAGCATTCTTTCCATGTTCTTGTATCAAAATTAACCAGAAGTATGAGCAAACAAGATAAATTTGTTACCTCCAATACTTGAATGGCGGCCGTAACAGCATCTATACTTCCACCAGGACCCTAAATCGATCCAAAAATAAAACGAAATATTTCAATATCTGAATTGATTGTAAAATAAAGGAAATGGAGAAAGAAAAGAGAAAAAAGAGAGGACCTTGCGAAGAATAGAAGCAGCAGCGAGACAAGCGCGCTTCATGGCGGACCTCAGAGCTTTTTCATTGGATGGCGCGTGATATCCCGCTCCAACGTGAACAGCCACGAAAAATCTAGGGTCTTGATCCTCTGATTCACAGGCCATTTGTTGCAGTAGCACGGGCCTTTCGGCTTCAGCTTCCTTTAACGGTCATGCCGGCGCTTTTTATTTCCCTCGTGTATTTCCTTTTCCTTTTCCATTTTTTTTTCTCTTTTGTTCAATGCTTGATTGATGAAAAAAAAATCAATTTTTTGGGGTATTTTCTTTTTCTCAAACACTCGGCCAATTTTTTTAGCAAAATAGTATGTGCGTATTACAAAACAACTAAACGTTGTGGCCTTTCCACTGTAGCTCCCCTCACATGTTATTGTGGACTCGAGCAGTGCACGGACGGAAATGGCCTTGGCGATGCTTCTTTTTTTTTTTTTCGGGGTTGTTTTCGGTTTTTGGCTTTTTTTTTTACATTGATCAAAATCTTTTGTTTTTTAGCTACTATGGTATTTGGACTGCATTTCAAATGTGTTTTTGAAAATAAATGTTTTTTTTAGATTATTTTCATATACTAATATTAAAAATAAAAAAATATTATCTTGATATATTTATAAAAAAAAAAACATTTTAAAAAAAAACGGTAACCGCACTTCCAAAATTAAACCCAAAACAGACAACAATATAAAAAAGGAAGGAACACAAAAACCAAAAGATTTTGATTAGTGTTTGTTTTTAGAGTTTAGAGTAGTGTTTAAGGTTTATATTTAAGATTAATCCAGGGTTAAAGGTTAGTTGTACGTGCTATTTTTAATTTATAAAAAAGTACGAAAAATGAATCAATGCTTTATATATATTTTATTTTTTGTACAAAAAAAAATGAATCAATGCTTTATATATATTTTATTTTTTTTAAAGAGGCATAACCAAATATACCCGAATATTTTTGGAATATGTTTGGTAAAATCAACATTATGCACCATTTACCACTTTGAAAAGCACACAGTTTATCATTGCAGCTATAGAAGATAGGAATAGAAAATTAATCATAGTATTTCGGTTTATGTTACAAATAAAATTCAAATTTATTTACCTTCATCTCATAGAAAAACAAATGAAATATATATATATATATAACCTAGATAAGAAACTAATTTTTCCAGGCTTAAAAAATTAACTATGATTTCCATAACGGTTACTTTAGGTTTGCTTGGGCACAACACGAAAATAAACGAGCATACATGAAGGCATAAAATAATATTTCAGTCTCAAAGCTTCATTCTTGGTAAAATTCCCATTCTCATAAATGCATATAAATAGTAGGAGTTGAGGTAAAAAATTACACGTGATAAATGGATATCTCTCCATAACGTCTAAATTGTTTATAAAATAATATATTCATTTGGGAATTTATATTCTGCGCTTATTCTCATGATAAAATACAAATGCAACACAGAGTTTAAACAAAATAGTAGCCTCAGCTCAGGCAAAGAAGAGAGCTTTACACTGCTCCACTGTATCATCAGGGCTGGTAACTGCAGATAAAATAGCCATTAAATCAGAACCATTCAATACATTAATAAAAATGGGAAATAAGATCATCCATTTAGATTAATTGCATCTGGAAGGAATTTTTTGATTTCCATGACATTTCGATGTACCGCAGCTACAAAAAAATGCAGCTAATTGCTTGTATGCAGTAATGATAGCTGAAGCGAGCTTGCTTTTAGACCATTCTTTAAATCCCTACTCCCACGTGAATAATAATATAACTTCTTTAGTTAATTTATATTTTAATCTGTTTTTTTAATTTTATTCTGATGCTGCGTCATGTTGAAAATGAAACTTTGAGATGCTAGTAAATAGGTTGTAGATGAAATGATTTTCTGACCTGTATGACCCACAGTTCGTTCTGATTCATATATCTCGTGATCGTTTCCTCCCTGCTCGAATAAAAAATCCAATGATAAAGAAGAATTATAGAATGCTATAATAAGAATCACATCTCAAATTGCATCTGGACAATAGAATGCCAATGAGAGCAACAAAAGATATATGCCGTGGGAAATCAAAAAATTCTTTTGCTTTGAGGATATAACTAGATACTAATAGTGAAAATCCAATGTTTTCCAAATCAACGCAACTCTTCAGCAATTGCCATAACCAGTCAAGAATTACGCAAGACTACCCCTTTAGCTTACAAATAGCACTAAGTCCACACAGTTGCATCTCTAAACTGTCAGCAATTATCTGTTAGATAATAAAACTCAGATTCCTTACACCAATTATTTGGTTATTCTTTATGGTTTTTCCCCTCAGTTAATGTTTCTCTTGACAAAATGACTCACATTAGCACCAGAAACTCAATGAACAATTCATAATTAGGGGGCCCTGCAGTAGCAGGAATGATGCCCATTAACAAGTTAAGTTTGAAACACAACATAGTCTATAAAATATGATGTCCCCACAAAAGGAAGGCTACTTTAAAGGAAACAGACTCGCATTTTTGTGACTACAAATAATGTAAGTGTTGTTGATTTTCATTAATTAAAAACAAAAGGCGAGGATTGCCCAGAAGGGATGAGAAATATAATAAGAGGATATAACCTTGTAAGTTTTGTCACCAAAGAAGTGAATTTCACTGAACTCGTCAAGGTATCTCAAACAGTATGTCTTGTCCCAGCCTTGGGGGAAAACCTGTTACAAGCATCACACACCAAAAATGAATATGAAGCCGCTCTTCCAATCCCACCTTCTGATTGTTGCATTCAAGAATCATCATATGCTAGTTAAAATGACACTTACATCGAAGCTTATCTGTCCCCCTATTGAAAATGTGAGGTTAAGGTGAGCGAACTTTTCACGCAGCACAGATACCATTTTTGGGCGTATGTTTTGAACCTGAGGACTCAATTTGCTCAGTATTTCAGCATTAACATCAACTATACAAGAGTCCAGAATATGAACCCAGTTGGTTCCAATAAAATTTTGTGTTCAAATTCTAACCCCGAGTCTTTTCTTACCTTGTCATACTTTTCAAAATCATCTCTTTCTTCTTGGCTGCAGTTCCGTCCAATTGGTGATACATTAAGCATCCCACTTCGGAATTCTATAAATGTTCCCCTTCAGAGATCATTGGAAAACTTATATAAAAAATAAGTCATTGGAAAACAAAAAGGTCTCATTTAGCATCTTTGCAATATTAAGCTGGATAAGAAAAAATGGCATTCGAGCTATGGATTCACTCACCTTTTTATGGGGATATCCAGGTCAGCAATATAATGAAGTGTAAAGTTTATCAATTCCTGCAGATTCATTCAAAATTTATTAGATATTTTTTATGTATAACTACTATGCCAACACATCCCTTTTTTCAATTATCTCAATGGGATGCTAGTCTCAGCACTGCAAGCTCAATGTCAAGACACTGTTCCCTGCATTATTCAATTTATTCTAGATGATCTTGTTCTTGTTGTTGTCTCGGACAAGTAATCTACAGACAATGCTTTTTAAGAGTCATCTCTTTCATAACCCCACTAAATGGATTCATCATTAAAGAACACATTTTCTAGACACGTAATCTTAGATTATTCCTGTATAATGAGCAAAAGATCTTACCTTGAGCTTCTCGTCTCCAACAAATGACTTCAAGCTCTGGAAAAGGAGAAATATACAGAGTAATTAATTTAGAAAATCAAGTTAACAAGTAGTTAGCAGCTAGTATTTAAGGATAAAGAAGCAGATCTAATATTGAGCTCAAGTGTTTCAAATTTCCATCTCGAACTATACCTGGGTGCCAATAAGCTTCCCGTCTTTGTGAGCAACAAGCCCATTTTCAGAAAATACATAATCATAGTCGTTAATAACTGCAGAGGCAAAAATACAGCAATCACTTACTCCCCTTTTAACTCCAGAAAAATAGCTTTAAACCATAGTAAGCTCAAACCTGTCCTTCCAAGCTGCTCTGATATCTTAGAGAGATCAGATCCACCCACCACTCCTATAGTAACAACCTGCATTTTTACCAGTACTCTTTAACTCTCCATCCCTACTCCATAAGAAAGGAATAACCTTTTTTTTTAATGCTAAAAATCAATATAATTAATACCTTTCGGAGTTCCTTGATGAACTCTAACATACTTGGGGTGGCTACCTGGAATTTGAATTGAAGAAAACTCACTTTCAATGGCTGAATTAATTTGATATTCATTCTTGTTTTACGCTGACAATTTTATTTTATTTTGGCTTTTAAAAAAAAATGTTAATACCTTCCTTGGTGCAGTGAGAGTGCCATCAACATCAAATAGAGCAATTACACCAGGTTTTCTCACGGCCATTACAGTCTTTACAAATTATCCTGTCATCCAATTCACAGAGAAGAAAAGCTCAAAACTTGAAAAATCAAATAACAAGGTGTGTTTGGCAGCATGTAGTGCAAGTGGAGACTCAAATTAAAGAATGGAGGCTGCAACCAAACACAGAATTACAGAGAGAAAGAGAGAGAGATGGAGTACCTTCAGCAAAACGAAGTAACGAGAGTGAGAAGTCAAAAGCGCGAGGAGTTGGAATTTATGGCAGATCTCTTCTGGAGGAATTTGGGAATTAATTTATTGTTTAGGGGCATGTTTGGAATGAAAAGGTTTAGATCGTCTTTTTCTCACTGTTATTTTTTGTTTTTGTTTCATGTAGTAGTGGTATATTCTGTTTTAGTTATGGTCGTTCACGCGGATCTGTGAATGCGTGGGCCGGAGTATGTGTTAGTCAAAGCCCACATGCTCTAGTTTGGGCCGGAAGCAATCTCTTTAGGTGACCTGCACGCATTCGAATTGATGCTTGGTTTCTTGAGAGGAGGGTCTTACCAAAGCTGATGACAGACGCAAAGTCGTACCATAAATGAGTTTTGACTGATTTTTTTTTTATATATAATTGGGGTGTTCGGGCCAGCTTACGCACACCACAGCTAATCCCCAGACTCACTGAACATCTTGCAAACCCAGTGAGCATGTAAGGCACCGCGGGGATGACAGACGTGCATGGTGGGACTTGAACCCTGGTGCAGAGGAAAGAAACAAGTCTCTTCAATCACTAGGCCAAGACCCCACTTGCAGTTTTGACTGATTTTAATTGCACGATAACTGATCTGAAAAATAGCTTTCATGTAATAAATAGTTTTTATAAATTAATATATTTAATTAAATAATATTCTTATTTGATCTTGACTTAAATTTAAAATTTAAATAATATTTCCTCCATTAAATAGATTTAGAGTTGTCATCTATTAATAACTATAATGACACTTCCTCCATTTAATTACTTTGATGAAATGAAAGAGATACATGAAAATCATACTTATATCGTACATTTTGATATTGTGATTATTAAAAATATTTTTCTTATAAAAATACATCGAAATAATATTTATTTTTTAAAATTTATTTTGATATAATATAATAAAAATATTCTGAAAACACAGACAAAAATAATTATATTTTAAAAAAAAAAAAACCAAACTGATGCAAGAAAATCATTTTTAAACCATAAAAATAAACAGTAAACTAACAGCTAGTGTCAAGAACATGAATTGGCGGTCATTATCAGGATCTCATGGCACCATTATCAGCAAGGAAGGTTCGACCGGGATGAAGTAATTCCTGAGCGTACCATCTGGTCTGTTTTTATCTGACAGGAAACTTCTCATCAACCACCTGAGTTGTTTCTGTAAGCTCCGTTCAGATGGGCTCGTTTCGGAACAGTAAATCTTCGAGGATAACTTTCATTTGTCATTATCAGGAGCCCTTGCTTTACAGTGCTTCCAGCACTTTCTTCAACGGATACCATGTCAGAATGGAAGCTGATATCTGTTTCCCCAACCCAAGGCTTTGCTGCGGAAATTTTCCAGCCATGCAACTCCATTAATAGAGAAGGATCCACGCCTTAAAAATGAGTCTCTGCACTTTTAAATTTGTGTAGCAGAGACCTTGCTGCACAGACTGTGTTCAGATCCAGCGCTTCAATCGTCATGTGGCAGTGGTGGGTGGAAGGGTATGTCCTCTCTGTTTATTATCAAAGACAGCTCTCATATTTCATAATAAACTGTTTAATCGATAGATTCTAGCATTAAATTATACCCGAAGTGGCATACCATAAAGAGCAATATTTGAGATTTTCCACTAAAGATTTCAAGACTTGAACGTCGTGAGTTTCCTGCTGCTGCAGTATCCCAAAAGACAAGGAGGAAAAAGCTGCTGCAATTTCTATTGCTTTCAGGCTCGGCGAGTTTCCTGGAGCCCAGGAAACAAACAATGAATTGAATAAATGATAATATGGAGCACACAGAACCAAATGTTTTATGCAATCTCGCCATCATAGGGGCATCGGCTTGCATCCATCAAGGCATTCCAGTCTCCAAGCTTACTTCCTGGTAAAATCCCCATTCTCATAAATGCATATAACTCTACATAACGTAAGGAGGAGTTGAGGTAAGAAATTACATGTGATAAATGGATATCTCTCCATAACGTCTTAATTGTTCATAAAATAATATATTCAATTGGGGATTCATATTCTGCGCTTATCCTCATGATAAAATACAAATGCAGCACAGAGTTGAAACAAAATAGTAGCCATGAGCTCAGGCAAAGAAGAGAGCTTTACACTGCTCCACTGTATCATCAGGGCTGGTAACTGCAGATAAAATAGCCATTAAATTGAAACCATTCAATACAGCTGCATACTTTGATAAAAATGGGAAATACGATCATCCATTTACATGATTTAAATGCAGCTAATTGTTTGTATCATCAGGAAGGGATTTATTATTATTCTGACGCTGCGTCATTTTGAAAATGAAACTTTGAGATGCTAGTTAATAGGTTGAAGATGAAATCATTTTCTGACCTGTATGACCCACAGTTCGTTCTGATTCATATATCTCATGATCGTTTCCTCCCTGCTCGAATAAAAAATCCAATGATAAAGAAGAATTATAGAATGCTACAGTAAGAATCACATCTCAAATTGCATCTGGACAATAGAATGCCAATGAGAGCAACAAAAGATATATGCCCTGGGAAATCGCAAAAATCTTTTGCTTTGAGGATATAACTTACATATTGTAAGTCTTGTTGATTTTCATTAATTAAAAACAAAACGCGAGAATTGCCCAGAAGGGATGAGAAATATAATAAGAGGACATAACCTTGTAAGTTTTGTCACCAAAGAAGTGGATTTCACTGAACTCGTCAAGGTATCTCAAACAGTATGTCTTGTCCCAGCCTTGGGGGAAAACCTGTTACAAGCATCACACGCCAATAATGAAAATGATGCCGCTCTTCCAATCCCGCCTTCTGATTGTTGCATTCAAGAATCATCATAAGCTAGATCAAATGGCACTTACATCGAAGCTTATCTGTCCACCTATTGAAAATGTGAGGTTAAGGTGAGCGAACTTTTCACGCAGATCAGATACCATTTTCGGGCGTATGTTATGAACCTGAGGACTCAATTTGCTCACTATTTCAGCATTAACATCAGCTATACAAGAGTCCAGAAGATGAACCCAGTGGCTTGCAATAATATTTTTTTGTCCAAATTCTAACCCGAGTCTTTTCTTACCTTGTCATACTTTTCAAATTCATCTCTTTCTTCTTGGCTGCAGTTCCGTCCAATTGGTGATACATTAAGCATCCCATTTCGGAATTCTATAAATGTTCCCCTTCAGAGATCATCGGAAAACTTATATAAAAAATAAGTCATTGGAAAACAAAAAAGTCTCATATAGCATCTCTGCAACATTCAGCTGGATAAGTAAAAAATGGCATTCGAGCTATGAATTCACTCACCTTTTTATGGGGATATCCAAGTCAGCAATATAATGAAGTGTAAAGTTTATAATTTCCTGCAGATTCGTTCAAAACTTATTAGAATTTTTTTTTATATGACTACTAACAATTCCCTTTTTTCAATTATGTCAATGGGATGCGAGTCTCAGCACTGCAAGCTCAGTGTGAAGACACTGTTCCCAGAATTATTCAATTATCCTAGATGCTCTTGTTCTTGTTGCTGTCTCGGACAAGAAATCTACAGACATTAATGCTTTTAAGAGTCATTTCTTTCATAACCCCACTAAAATGGATTCATCATTAAATGACACCATTTCTAGACAAGTAATCTTGGATTATTCCTGTATAATGAGCAAAAGATCTCACCTTGAGCTTCTCGTCTCCAATAAATGACTTCAAACTCTGGAGAAGGAGAAATATACACAGTAATTAATTTAGAAAATCAAGTTAACAAGTAGTTAGCAGCTGGTATTTAAGGAAAAAAGAAGCAGATCTAATAGTGAGCTCAAGTATTTCAAATTTCCATCTCAAACTATACCTGGGTGCCAATAAACTTCCCATCTTTGTGAGCAACAAGCCCATTTTCAGAAAATACATAATCAAAGTCGTTAATAACTGCAGAGCCAAAATACAAAAATCACTAACTCCCCTTTTAACTCCAGAAAAATAGCTTTAAAACCACAGTACGCTCAAACCTGTCTTTCCAAGCTGCTCTGATATCTTGGAGAAATCAGATCCACCCACCACTCCTATTTTAACAACCTGCAGTTTTACCAATACTCTTTAACCCCCCATCCCTACTCCATAAAAGAAGAATAATCCCTTTTTTTAATGATAAAAATCAATATAATCAATACCTTTCGGAGTTCCTTGATGAACTCTAACATACTTGGGGTCGCTACCTGGAATTTGAATTGAAGAAAACTCAATTTCAATGGCTGAATTAATTTGATATTTATTCCTATTTTACGCTGACAAGTTTTGTTTTTTTTGCTTGTTTTTTTTATAAAAATAATACCTTCCTTGGAGCAGTG
Organism: Salix purpurea; assembly: GCA_027405865.1. Lineage (NCBI taxonomy): Eukaryota > Viridiplantae > Streptophyta > Magnoliopsida > Malpighiales > Salicaceae > Salix > Salix purpurea. Next base: position 7,889,841 of record CM050334.1, read on the forward strand.
AGAGTATCATCAAGATCAAATAGAGCAATTAGACCAGGTTTTCTTCCGGCCATTACAGTCCTTACAAATTATCCTGCCATCCAATTCACAAAGCGAAGAAAAGCTCAAAACTTGAAAAATCAAATAAAAGGTATGTTTGGCAGTATGTAATGCAAGTGAAGACTCAAAATAAAGAATGGAGGCTGCAACCAAACACAGAACTAGAGAGAGAGAGAGAGAGAGAGAGAGAGAGATGGAGTACCTTTAGCAAAACGAAGTAAAGAGAGTGAATAGTCAAAAGTGCGACGAGTGGAATTTTGTGGCCGATCTTATACTTTCTCCGCACTCTTTGACCCTCCCATCTCTTATTCTTTCTAGTTAATTGCGTCAAAGAACTTGCTATCAAGAAAAACCCTTCACTAAATCTCTTGTAATACCCCGCAAGTCCCAGGAAGCTGCGTATTTCAGTCATCATAGCTGGTCTTTCCCCATCTTAAGACTGCTTCGATCTTCTAGAGGTTTACATAGCTGCCCTCTACAGAGACAACGTGTCCTAAAAATGTCACCCTTTCCAGCCAAAATTCACATTTATTCAGTTTAGTCTATGTCTAATGGCTCCTCAGGTTTGTAACACCTGCCTCAACTGCCATTCATGTTCCTGAAAGAAGTTTGAACAGGCCGATATATCGTCTATAAACGCTACTATAAATTCATCAAGAAAATTATTAGTTTTATGCTTAATTTTATTGATTAGAATGAGGTTTGTGAGATTTAAAAATTGTGACTGTTTAGTCATTAAAGCTACAAAAAAACCTCAGGTGAGGAAATCAGTTAGTTAGGGTTAGATCCGAGAGTGAAAATCTCATTCTGGAACATGAATTGGCAGTCACTACCAGGACCTCTCCATTTTATTTACTTGTTTGGACGGAAATTTCAATTCTGAAGGATACCGGATGAAAAAGTTCAAGACAACCTGCAGAAATATCTTAACTTAATAATAAGCAGCCAAAAGTTAGAAAAAAACACTACAAGCTATCTTTCACTATACAAGAAAGATCTTACTTTTTTGATGAACTTATAACCTATCCCCTGAACAAATCGAGTAAAGCACAGGCTACTCATGTAAAAAATAGCTGAAGGAGACGTAATCATGGATACAGAGGGTGGAATCGAATAAAGCAGGATAAAATGAGCAAGGCGCTACAAGATTTATTTCATCTTTCTCCACGAGAACAATCCAAAGACATTTTAGAATTTAAAAAACTAGGTTAGAATCTTGTTGTGGACAGAGGGGCGACCTGGCCTGTTCTCCATCTCTATGCATTATGAAATGAACAGTAAGTTTGGCAGCATGACCGCTGAAAACCAGAGTTTGAGAGCTGCTCTCTCAAACAATGAGCTGAGCTGCCAAATAAACCTGCTGTCAATGGTAAACCAAACTTTTGGAAGTGATAGGATAGGTTAGCGAACTCAGGCTGGGTGCCTCTGTTCGGGCTTTATTTCACCTAATATATTTATTATTATTATTATTATTATTATTATTATTAAAAAAAAACTGCATATTCATAATTTTGATGCGTTGCAAGCCAAGCATTGCACATACTCACGATGAAGCACCCATCCAAGCATTTGACAGGAGTACATGGATGTTTGCTTGTTTAGTTCCATGAACTAATATATATATATATATATATATATATATATATATGGGTCAAATATTTTTGTTTAATACAAGAAAAATATTTTGGTGTTGCATGTTTTCCGGTGAAAAAAAACTATGTGAAGATTAACTTAAAGTGATATAATCAACTTAGTAGTTTCAACTTTCAATGACAACTTGAACGGAACATTAAAATATAGTAATCCAGATCAATCTATTAAATTTATAATATGAGTCATAAGAATAAAATAACCTCAAAAAAAAATCAAACAAATTATAAAACTCAATTTTCAATTATGTTTTTTAGAGTGTAATTAAGATTGTTTTTCAAAGTGTTTTTTATTCAGAAAAGTATTTGGTATTTTTTTTTTTAAATTAGATTTGATATCGGCACATCAAAATAATCTAAAAACACCAAAAAACTTGATTTAAAGTAAAAAAAAAATATTTCAAATTTTTTCAAAAACATTTTTGAAACGCAGTGCCAAACAGACACATGATAATGAAAAATGGCCTGAATCGAAGACCGAAGTTAATTAATTCGGGTTGATTTAGGTTAATTAATACTTAGTTTTTTTTTTTAAAAAATCGAAGTTTAACCGACACAACCTCTAAATATTTTTTAAAATTCAATCTAGACCCGGCTCTGAATTGATGCATTGAGTAAGACCGGATTTAATAACCGGCGAAAAATCTTGAAGCTGATGAAGTATCAGAGCCAAAACGCTTCAGCGGATCCCTGCATTGTTTACTTACACAGATTTGCAACAGGCATCATGCTTTTGACTTTTGCTATAGCTTTAGCAAATTATATCAAATATGAACAAGAAAAACAATTAATTTCCGTACAGTTATTTGAAGCATCTTGTACTCTTGACCAAGTAACTTGTACGTACGAGGTATTATTAGCATGATCTTTCCGAGGTTTATCGAATCTTCCATGGCCAGCCTTGTTCTGTACTGATTAAATTACATCTGACATGAACATGAAATTTAAGAAAGATACTTTTTTTTTTCCTGAATGGTGAAGGAACAAATACAAAATAAGCCTCCAAAGTATACGAGGGAAGAAAAAAAGAAAACTGTATGATTGCTTTAAATTTTGTTTCTGGTGCAGAAGCCAAGAGCCACCATTAAAATATACAGTGATAAATAACTAGAAGAATCCCTCACCACCTTGTTCTTCGGTAGATCCATTCCTGTGAAAGACCCATAAAATTTATCGTATTTACCTCCTCTTGTTGTTGCTGCCCAACAACAACGCGAAGTAGAAAAGAATCCTGAAGAAAAAACCCCAAGCAATGGTGATCCACAGGCAATTCCATTTGCTTAACTCTGTTATCCCCTGTTGCCTTAGAATATCTGTTCCTGTGACCACACAAGTGTTGCTTGTAATGTTCATGCCCAGAGTACTGCTAATGCTCTGCAGCATCTTCAATTTCAGTGCCAATGGCACCGCAGAAAGAGGCGTGGTGTCAAACATTTGCACGCCCCTGACAAAACATTTTGCTGGGTCATGAAATTCGTTTTGCAGAGCTGCCTCGAATGGGTATTTCACCAGAGATATATAGTGAAACCATAACCAGTACGAAGGGATTCGATCCCGAGAGATGAAGAATCCACTGAAGAGAAGAAAGTATGCCAAAATGGCAACCACAACGGTGAACCCCAGCATAACATGAGAGACAACGCCTGAAAGAAAAGTAACGAACGAGCTTCCAGCCCAGAATGCAGACAAGATTGTGAAGAAGAAGAAGAGGAACCCAGAAAACCCCCCGTCAAGTCCTACAGCCCAGAAAGTTGTTGCAGCAAAGGCAATAGAAAGTACGATCAGAGAGGGGATTGAGATTAGAGAGTGAGCAAGAACGTATGAAGATCGACGATAAGCGTTGTAGGCGGTTTCTCTCATGAAAATATAACGTTCTTGGAGAAAGGCAGGGATGGATTCTGCGCAGGTGTAGTAAGTGGTGGACATGGCAAAAGCAAAGAAGCCTAATCGCTCTTGCGCACCCCTGGGAGAGTTGTCAAGATGATAGAAAACTGTAGCCAGGATTATACCTGTAACAAGAACAGCACCCAGGCGGATTCCGAACAATTCAGGCATTCTTTTTGCATTTAGTAATGATCTTTTGCTTAGAACCATCATTTCGGTCCAGAGTGGATTGGCAAAAGTCGGAACTGAAGATGTCAGGTTTGAATTGTTTGGGGCGCCGGAGACCAGTTTGCCTCTCGAAATGCTGGCACTTATTGCGTCCTTGAGTGAAAGCTTGGATACGTTGCGGGTTCTGTTCATGGGGTTGTTCATGGTTTGCCATGACTTGTTGAACTCAACCAGGGTCTTGGTTCCATCAGGAGCTTCTTCAAGTTCACGAATCAAATCCAGCGCGAACTCAGTTCGGTTCTCGTTCTCAGGAATTGGATGTCCAAACTGACCAAAGAATTCTGGAAGACTTTCTGGAGACCCGCCAAATACTGTTTGTCCATGTGAAAGAAAGATCAAACGGTCAAGCAAGGTCAAGATTCTGTAACTTGGCTGGTGCACGGAGAGCATCACAATGCTTCCGCTTCGAGCGATGCGCTGCAAAACCTTGACCACCATAAAAGCACTCGTTGAATCAAGCCCTGAAGTTGGCTCGTCAAGAAACAGGAGAATCGGGTCATGAACAATGTCGATTCCAATAGAAACTCTTCTTCTTTCACCTCCCGACACACCTCTATGCCCTTCATCTCCGATCACTGTGTTGGCCGCATTACGCAAGCCCAGCTGGTCAATCAAGGCTTGAACTCTTGCTTTCTTTTTCGACCTGGAGAGGGAGCGGGGAAGCCTGAATTCGGCCGAGAACATCAGCGTCTCTTCCACCGTCAGCATAGGAAACAAAAGATCATCTTGCATAACATAAGCAGATATCACTTTCAACAGCCTTGACTCCAACACCTCGCCATTCAAAGTCACAGACCCTTTCAAGCTCTCCTTTGCAATCCGGTCGGCAAGTGCATCAATCAATGTGGATTTCCCGGACCCGCTCGCCCCGAGAACAGCCATGATTTCCCCTTCTCGTGCTTCCCCTGATATATCATTCAGCAAAACCTTCGTGCGAGCTGTCTCTGAAGAACCGGGTGACAGGTCCGCCTTTCCACGCACTGGAAACGGCATTTTTGGGCCAACTTTGACACTGTAAGTTAAGTTGTTAAAAGAAAGAACAAAGGGGTTTGATGGGGGCATAGAGCTACAAGCATAGCCGAGCTGAAGGACTTGATGATGGTGATGGACAGGAGTGCTGTAATTGGAGGTGTCGCTCTGCGCGTCTTCTACACGCTTTAGGAGCTCACCGAGAGTAGGAGAAATAGAGGGTTTGGATCTTCTAGGATACTGCTGGAGCTCCATTTGGTTGTTAGGGTTAAAGAGTGGCCGGTTGTCACCTGTATAAAAACCTGACATGTTTGAATGTCCTAAACCGGACATTTCTGAATGTTCGATCTGTAGTTGCACCACCTTTTCCAGAAAATTTATAGGGAGGGGGGGGAGGGTTAAGGGGTTAGTATGTTTGGTGTATCAACATGCTTTAGGGTATACAGTAGGTGAGAAAAGTTTGTCATAAAATAGAAAGGTCGGGGATAAAAACTCACCCAGGTGAATTGATTACCTTAATTTCTCTTATACACGCACGCACGTGACTCCAAATCATATTATTTTATATCTTGATTATTATTATATATATATATATATATATATATATAATTTAATTAATTGATCCTCGTAGATGTTTAAAGCCCAGAACCATATACAGAACTAATTGTTTTTGTTTTTTATGTTCTTTTCCATGATGTTTTGTCGGATGTTAAATTAAAATATATACAATAAATCATCTGCATGTACTTATAAAGCAGGATAATTTCTATTCTCAATTTACATATACGGAAACTATTTTGTATATAAATTCTTAAAAACAATCATAAAGAGATTGTTTTCAATAACCAATTTGGTGAGAAGTCAAAATCAAGCAAAAACCCTCCTATCGTGAATTGTTTCTTCTTGCTAGCAGCAAAGTCGAAATGTGAAGGTTAGTTTGCCATCAAGATGATCGTAGCTAGTTCCAGAAGGAAAAGGAAAAAGTTTAATGCATCGATCAAGACCAAAGGGCTGGCAGCATCAACATCCTGTTGTCCATCTGTGACAAGAAATCTCAATTTAACCTATACAATTCATTTCGTGTCTTTGCTAACCTTTCTTCGTTGCTTAGACAATTTGGGCTTTTTTTTTTTTATTAATATAAATCTTCGGGTTTAGCTTGCGTATATCTCAACTAATTTTATAGATCCTGAAATTAACAACTATTTAAATCTTAAATAACTATTACATTAGCAGGAATTGAATCTAAGACTAAAACTACTAAAGAATCAAACCCCTTAATTCCAATTAATTGACAATTCAGGGTGTGTGTATAGCTGAGTGGTGAACCTACACTTCCTAATCCATTCTCTACACGTCTTCGTTGCTTCACGAAACCCCCACGTATGATCCAACTTTTCTCACCACCTTACTTGAACTCCATGCATTTCTTTATTTTTATGGCAGTGATAGGTGTGGATGTTATATCAACTGTGACCCAAAGTGCCTAAGAGATTGAAGAGCGATGCATCTCTCTCTCTCTCTCTCTCTCTCTCTCTCTCTCTCTCTCTCTCTCTCTCTCTCTCTCTCTCTCTCTCTCTCTCTCTACATACATACATACATACATACATACATACATACATACATACATATTGCTAGTGGGTCTACCATTGTTTAACGTGTAGTTGTCAAAGCTGATTTTAGTCGCATCTGACCCAGCTACAAAAGTCATAGAGTCAATCTATGGGTCACTTTATGAATCTCCATTTTATTTTTATAATTTTTTACATGGTTAAGTTTTGGTTGAAATTTAATAAGTTAATAGATATTTTTAAAAAAATCAACTCGTTGAACAGTAAAATTAAAAAAAAAAAAGAGCTTAAGTGTAAATACAATGGATTGTCTATTCCATGGGCTCCATTAACCAATAAGATCATCACGCATGAAACCATCAAAATATACTTGTATAGAAGAGAACTACGTACGTGTCAACTGGACAATATCCTGATTGGCGCTCAGTAACTGCTAGCTATCTCCGAACGGCATGGATTGGATGTCTGAAAATAATTCTTGTCAGGATTTAAATACCATAACAAGCAAGGCGTCGACTGCTCTCATGCAATCAGCAAACCATTCACCAAACATAGAGTAGGTGAAATAGTATTTTAGACCTTGAAATTTAAGAATTTGTTTTTATTGTAATTTCAAATTTTAACCTTGTTATTGCTAATTTAAGAATTTTTATTTGTTTTTTATCCACGATACGATGTTAGAGGAAAAACTTTTTTAAAATACTTAAATGTTGACATATTGAATATTATATTTTGAAAGAAAAATATTGAAATGATAATATATTAAATTAATATGGGTTAATCATGATTAATCTATAAAACATGTAATCTAGGGTGTGCTATCATGATAAAACTATGGAACTTATATCAAAATAAATTGAGAAACTCAATTATAATGAACTAAATATTGAAATTTAAAAGCAGAAAAAGTTTTTATATAAAAAACTCAAAGAAATTAACTCATGTAAACTATATCAGTGGTCGGTGAACATCGTGAGTTGAGCCAAAAAATTTAGAGCGAAAGAATAAAAAAATTGCAGGCGATGCTAGGATTTCTAGAAAAAATAATAATTGAAGACTCTAGTCATTGAGTCGACTGGGTTTAATAAGTTTGGTTAATTTCATAATATTAAAAAAACAATCTAACTTAATAATATGAAAAAAAATAAGAAAACCTGAGTTAATCTTCCAAAATCAGAACTCATGAATCTCATACCCCTATTAATTTTCAGCATTTCTATAATCTTCATTCAAAAATAAGTCAGCATTTCTTTCTGATAAAAGTAAAAACCAGAAGGCCCGCCATCAGGCAGCAGCGCCAGCCTCACAGCACCCTCAGCTCCTTCTGCGGCGGTGAAGTGGCCGGTATTGGTACTTAAGTCGGTCTTGCAGTAGCCAGGGGAGACACAATTGGCATGGAAGTTCGGGTACCTTTTGGCCAGGATCCTGGTGTAGGCATTCACGGCGGCTTTAGCAACACTATAGGCAGAAAGTTGAGTCGGCCAACCTTTGATTGTTAGCAACCCTTCCTTAAAATCTCTCAGAAATTCCTCCACAATTTCATCTATTCTATCTCCGGTGAGGCTTTCAACATCATTCAACAATCCTTTAACACGTGCATTGGGTATATTCTGAACCACATAGAAGGAAATACTTGTATTATTACCTGTCATCTAAGCTACATGAAGACCTCATAAATAAGAGTAACGCGAGAAATGTTATCTTTCAAGAGAAACAATGCAGTCAAATTTCAAGACCCCATAACTGATCTAGAAAAAGGGTTGATTTGTACCTTCAACAGTCCCAATTTTGAAGTAACATTTATAATCCTTGCTGAATCAGAAAGCTGGAGGAGTGGAGTTAGTGTTTCAACCATTCCTCTTACCCCATAGTAGTTTGTTTTTATGCATTGCTCTGCCAACTCAAAACTTTGAGTTTCAATCTCTTTCCACGCTTCCTCTGGCTGCATTTTAGAAAGAAAAATCTTATGCCATCTGTAACTTTCAGTATCAGCAGAACGGCGATTACAGACAATAATTACAACTTTTTTCTGAAATCATTTCAATATATTAAGTCTAATATATTAAGTCTTACCCAACGACCAGAAAGCTCAAAGGCTCTTTGGAAAGCATCAGGATTTAGCACAGCTCCACTAATCGCAGCATTGTTCACCTGCACAGGGTTCCAATTTTCTCATAGTGAAATTAAGAATTCAATTGCTCAACAAATTGCAGGACTTAAACTCCAACAAATTTGTTATCCTACCAAGATATCAAGTTTTCCAAATTTGGTTTTGACAAATTCAACCAAAGAAGCGATGGAATCAGGGTCAGCCACATCTAGCTGATGGAAAACCACAAGATTATCAGAGATGCCAGAGTCTTTCATCTTTTGAACAGCTTCAAGGCCCCTCTCCTCATCTCTGGCAGTCAACACCACAACAATCCCATGAGAAGTCAACTGCCTACATATTTCCAACCCGATCCCTTTATTTGCTCCTGTCACAACTGCATATCTGAGAATAATTAAGACTTTGTGATTAGTTAAAGACTGAAAGAGTATGATAGGAGTTCAAAGCAGTGCCTGAAAATGCAAAGTTGAGCTCGCCTCTTTGTTGCAGTGGATGTTTCTGCCATGGCTGAGGTGTAGCCGTACAGATCAACGCAGGACTTTGTAATTCCTTGACAAATTGTGTCTACACACACATATATAATTCGGACACGTGTCACCTTCACCATGATATTGGCATTAGAATTTCTAGGAAACTACTGAGAAAGCGCGTTGTGGTGTACCTTAGAAAAGTCATTTTGTTCTTTTCTTCCTTTTACGTGATACTTGGCTAAACTGCACAGTTCCCTGAATTATTATGGGATGTTTTGATCGGCACTCCAATGAGTTTTTCGTTTTTTTTGTTTTTTGTTTTTTTATTATAACTTCTGAGCGATAGAATGTTTTGATTAATGATAAGCACTTAAAAATAGTTATTTTGACAACATAAACTATTAATTTCAATTTAAGTTTTATATAGTTGTTTTCTATAATTTCTTGATGACCATTGAAGACGATAGGGGGGGTACATAAATAAATCCTTCACATTAACAATTCATAACTCATCAATATTATTGAGTTCCTGTTTCCATTACTTGCCCTTCTTCTATTTCCGAAGTTTGCAAGTTATGAGTTGAGGAAAATAAACCGAGAATATATCGAGGGTGGATGCAGAATTCCAGGCAGAGCATTGCCTCCAATGGAAAAAATGATGAAATATCAGTCCAGCCTTATTTCTCATGAACAAGAGGGCTGTAAACAGGGAACCACATATTTTGCGTCACATATGCTACAGTCTCCTCCTGCAAAAAAAAATGAATACATAATTCTTACAGAGTTGTTTCACAAGTAAAGTCTTGTAGATATGCAAAAAATTTCACAAGGCCTTACAGTGCAAACACTCAATTACTTTGACAAAGAAATTACAAGTATAAATCTGTGAAGTATAAATATATGATTAACAAAGCAAAAGGAATTCATATTTGCATATATTCAATCCTCACATTTCTCATGTTACTTTAACACACGTTCATTTAAATGTGTTGCTTCCATTCAAAATAGAATTTGTATTTTACTGGCCATATTTTTTATCAAAAGGATTGCATTTGCTCAAGTAAGGAAACGTACTTTTGACATGTGCTTGAGCTCCCGGGAGCCAACTTCACCATGTCCTTCTGCCAGGTCTTCTTCAACGGCTGCTCGCACAACAGCAGCTCCAACCTCAGCCGTGATATGTCGAATACTGCACAATAAGCAATATGGCATCAGTCAACAACACGCCTGCATCATAACTTTTTTTGCGGTGATGAGAACTAGCCAGTAAGGCAACGCAACTATGGGTGTCAGCCACAAATAAGGTGTGCTTTATTATAATATGAAACCTAATATCCATTCGTCAATCTACCTTTTAAGTTTACTTACATGATATTTTTCTAAATCATGATAGAAAACAAATGATAATCTGATTCCATCCTTGCCCTTACATGGAATGATTGGATGCTCAAATTCCAGCACATAAGCATCAAGTAGAAAATGATTTTTTTTAACATACATTAACCAAAAGGAAGATGATATGGTTTGCAGAATTATACCGTCTGCAAACTCGTATAAACGCTATAAATATGCAGATTGAAGTCATGCAAGACTTAATATTTCAAAAGGCAAAATGTAAGTAGAGATCCCCCGCCCCCACCCACCCCAAAAAATAATAATAAATAAGGAGCAAAAAATTAAAACAATGTAATCACCTACAACTGAAAACCTTACCTATCAATAGATGGGTACAATATGCCCTTTTGGATTTCTTCATCCGTCATGTATGAAGCGAGGCTGTACAAATAGTAGATGCACGATTAATGTTTTCCGGGTTTTTATTATGAAGGTAATTTGTTCACAAATAGTAGATGTTGTTCACCACCAAGTTTAAAAGAACATCAACTAAATAACTGGAAGCATCTAGGTGAGCATGAATCGTATAACAGCTTATTAAAACTATCAAAGCATACATATCATTATACAAAAGGATGAGAGAATTGTAAACCATAAAATTTATACCAACTTATTGATCTATCAATCCGAAAATACAAGATGCAGGGGTAACACCAAATGCCACCCAAATTAGGCAGCCAGCTTATTATTTGATAATGATAGGACAATACATCAGTTTGCATCATAATAAGTAGACTACTGATTTCATTGAAAACATTTAAGAAATTACTACAGTATCAATCACAGTTCTTTCAAATAAAGCAAAACAGTTTCCGGTTAGGGAAAGGAGGCAAGTGAGCAAATTATCATGTCTATACCATTCAGCAGCTGCTTGCAACATTCCATCAGTTATAAAGTGTGAGCCTGAGAGAAGAGTTCCCAAACCAATCCTAAAAATAGGAAAAAAAAATTATAAATAGACTTCATTATTAAAGCTTGGTTGGCAAAAGTCAAAGAGTAAAACCAGAGAGACACACGAACCCAGGAAACAGGTACATATTATTTGCTTGATTTACATGTCCTACTTTTCCATTTCCTGCAACCACAAACATGATCATTGAAGTCAGAATTGAATATACCATGATTTAGAATGAACTTGTTATTACGTAGAGAAGCAGGAAAAATGCTTCTAGATCATCATTATAGTCTGTCAAAAGACGTCCAAACAAACTAAACATCAATACAAAAGTATTGTACCTAGATCAACATTTTCAAAAGGGCTTCCACTTGCAAAAACTATATTTGGTCCAGCATGCTTGAAAGCATCAGCAGCATTGCATTCAGCTGTTCCATAGAAAACACAGACAATCAAAAGAAAAATCTAGCAGCCTCCATAAATTCTGCAAGTTTGTGGGGATTGCCAAGGCAAACCATTCATCGTGGGGTTTGACATGGAAAAAATGGCTGGTTTAGGCGAATCTGATTCTCGCATGGCCCTGAGCACCTGATTCATTCCAATCAATATTAAGATAGATGGAAGGGTAACAGTTAGTGCATAATTATTTGACAGCAACATGGCACAATTTGTACTTGGGGGGACTGTATGGGATCTTACTAAGCTCCTAGTAAAGGCCCTGTTTGCGTGTAGTTCAAAGTTCTTTTTCTAAAGAATATGGGGATGAAACATTATTCATTCAGTATTTTATTTTAATTCAGGTTGAACTCATATGTTTGAGCATGGTTGTAAAACTAATGCCATAAAGACAGTCAAACCCCCACCAGTCATAAGCAAGGTAATGCTGCATCAAACATCAGTAACAACTAATAATGAAGAACATTGAAGGAAAAGAAAGGACCAAGGACCTTACCTGTTCATTAAAGATCCCACCAACTCCAGACAAACCGAGAAGCACATGGGGCTTCAGCTTTTTAACCTGAACAGGTTTTAGCTGTCAGAAACCAGAACTCTTGCAAAAATAAATAATACACAAATTTAAAGAGTCTAATTTTAATGTTGAGCAAGTAATCAGTATGCTTCTTCTTTCCACATAGGTCATAAAATTTCTGCCTTGAGTTCATGCAAGTTTTACCACTTCAAGTAGACTAGCTCCCTCCTTAAGTCCTTCGGCATCTTTTATGTCTTTAGCAAATGGTGCTGCAGCTGGATCAAGATTTTTCCTCTCTTTTGTGATGAGACCCTGCATACAGACAAATCTCTTTCTCAAACATAATTTAGTGAATGACACCATGCATGCAGATGACATTTCAATCACACACCTGTCGACAAATAGCCATTGATCATAAATAACATTTACTTATTCTCCTTGCTAACCAACAACAAAAACCCACTAAGATTATGCCTCCAGTATAATAATCTCATAAAGCCATCAGATCTCTGATCCATTTTATCAAGGATAAAGACCTGATGGCATGTCAGAGAAGATACGCAGATGATGCAGTTGTAGAGAAAAGCATAGAGTTTTACATCTTTATCAAGTAAATAACATTGATTCTTTGCAGCTATTTCATTGTTCCCAGACATTCTAGAAAGAGCCTGTATTGTCATGTTTAGGACACCAAGCCCTGCACTATAAGGAGGAAAAGAGAAAAGGTAAAAAAAATGCAGAGGATTAGCACATGCAAGCAATAGAAAAATCATTTGCAAGCCCATTGCTGTTTTTTGCTTTTTTTTTTTTTTTTTGGGGGGGGGTTGTTAAAAAGATGAGAAAGTATTATTTATTCCAGAAAAATGATTTTCTGCAAGTACCTCCCAGCACCCACTACTACTATCTTTTGGTTAACAAAGTCAGACAATGGTCGGCCTTGGGCTCTCACAGTTCCCAGTAATCCCGCAAGTGCAACACCAGCAGTTCCCTATAACATCGAAAGTAAGCACAGTTTACATAACTACAGATTATCAATGATAGTGTACGGCCCTAAGCAATAAATTACATGCTCCGAGTTATAAAATACTGGCATACAACAGCATGTACTCAGTACTTACCTGTACATCATCATTAAACATGCAGAACCTTTTACGGTATCTTAGCAGTGTTTCAAATGCCCACTTCATCTGAAAATCTTCAAACTGGCACATTTTCCAAATCATCAAGTTAGTGGCATGAATGAGACCGCACACAATTGAAAGAAGAAGGAAAAAAAAAAGTGACACTCCAAAAAAAGGCATTACTTGTACAATGGCTTTGGGCCAGCGAGTATGAACAGCTTCCATGAACTCATCAACAATTGATAGATACTCTTCTCCTTCCAGCCTAGGTTGTCGAAGTCCTAAATCTGTGAAAACAAGTCATAGGGTTTTTTTGCTAGAAAGAGCAGATTCAAAAAGCACTTCATATAATACATTCATTCTTTAAAAAAAACAAGGAAATTAATATGATCCAAAAGGGATGGAATGGTCTGAGCCCGCATGCTTTACTCACAAAGAGGATCTTCAAGCAGCTTTTGATTGTTAGTACCAACATCTAACATAACTGGGAGTATCTGTTAGCCATGAACATATAGGTTCAGCTATACAGGTGGTAACAGATTAAATAACAAAGCAAATAATATATTATAATGAGTAGATTTAAATATAATTTCCAAAGTTTCAGAGACTCCAGACCATCAAGCATATACAGCTGGGTCATTCATAATATATTCTGTACATGCAGATAAAAACAAGAATTATAACAGCAAATTCTATATATTAATATTTAAACAGAGCTAATAGTACACACAGAAAACCAGCAGGGAGGGTAAGAGGGGTACATACTCTCTGTGGATTGATACCAGCAGCAGCAACATACATATCAAGTTTTCCAATAGGTATTCCAATTCCTTGAACTCCAAGATCACCTAGGCCAAGAATACGGCTGCCATCAGTGAGGACTATCATGTCTACCTGCACCACACAAATGGAATTTAAATCCATGGTATAATGAATAGAGTAAAACAAAATCTTCATTGCTCTATCAACAACAAATCTCCAATAAGGAAGAGAGCAAAAGAAGATTCTGTATTATTTCACACTCATTCAAGATTCAACAGTACCTGTTGACCAGGCCAGTTATAGATCATTGACATCATCTCTCCCTTATCCTTTGCACTAAAATACATTCCACGTGGACGTCTAAATAATCCAGAGTAATTTTGACACACTAACCCTACTGTTGGAGTGTATATAATAGGAGCAAAATCTTTGATATTATCAATGAGAGCCTGGGGATTAAAAGACAAAAAAAGTAAAGCCCATTAAATTTCAAATGGATTTTCATATATTCAAGATGAAATTTGCAATGGAACTTACTCGGTAGTATAATATCTCATTCCTGTCATGAAGTCGATTCAAGATCCTCCATTTTGCTAAGGAGACTACACTGTATGGTTGGCCTTGAGTATTCTTCTCAAGGGACCTATATGATTCCACTAAAAAACAAAATACAAAAAACTTAATAATGTTAGTTAAAGTGCCAAAATGAGAGACCATTCATTTAAAGAGACAGGGCAGCAAAAAAGAATACAGAAAAGCTTTCCTCAAGATTCCAGTTATAAAGACGAGACATCAAATGATTCCAATAAATATGTTTTGCAAAAGTTACTGCACTTTGTATTTAACAGCCTAACTAATTGACTGATTAGTTAATTCAGGAATTATGAGATCTCAGAGGAAATTGTAATGTGGATTTATCAATTATTCAGCTCATCAATTTTTATTTTTCAACTTAATCAACATTTACAATTCTATAACCACATTAGCCTTATTTTACTTAAGCGAAAAGCAGATACTAACAAATTTAAGGAGGTCAGTGTTAAACTTACTAAAACGATCATATTGTTGCTCAAAGGATATAACACGAGGTGGAAGCAGACCACGTAGTCCTAGTCGATCTCTTTCAGTCAAAGGAAATCCTGTATCCTGCTCTTAAATTTAAAAAAAAAAAACATATTACATCTAAAAGTCAACGATTCCAAGAAGATATGAGGTTACTTAAACAAATCCAACTCCAGGAGTAAAGAAAAAAAAAATTGCAAGATTTCAGCGCCCATAAGTTCATTTTATGCAGAAAACCTAATAAAAAACTTCAATGTACAATTCAACTAAATCAGAATCTCAAATTCACTACAAGTCACGAATTCTACTCAATCTTGAATTTGCTTTTCTTGCTAAAACAACTAGTAAACTACAAAGAAAGATCAAGGAGGAACAGAGTAACAGAAACAACTCTCTCCAAAATACCATTACAGATAAAAAATACAGAAATGTTAACCTTATTGAACCAAGGATCATGAAGGATATCAGCGCCACGTTTATGAACAATACAAGCACCAGGAATCACCGCCGCAGAGAAAAGCCGCCGCTGCGACGAATTGCGCACATTCGACGCCGCAAATCGCGCTACTCTCCACATTATTTTGCCCTAGATTCAATCAAATCTAGAACTTCGCAGACCTTGCTAGCTAAATCGGAAAATCTAAAAAACAAAGAAAAAAGAAAAGAGCTTCACAGCATCTCAATTACGGGCTGGTATTAATAATGATGATGATGAGTCAACAAAGTCCACGTTTTAGATGTATTTATAGTGAGTTCATAAATTATTATTCACTTTTTTTTTTGTTTGTTTCCTATTTTTAATAATAATAAAAAAAAACTGATGTGATTTTAATAAGTTTTCCTTCCTTTAGAGCTGGACATGTCTGTGAAGGAGAGGCTGCCCGAGTGATAAACCGGGCAAGAAGGGTATGTGCTGACTGGGGGCCGGTTGCACGTGCGCGGGTTGGATTTGAATCGGTAGGTATAGGTTACAGTCACTTAGTGTCTGCAGTGTGATTTAGTTTATTTAAAAAATATATATATATTTATAAATGTATTTAAATCAAAGGGTGGGCCAGAGCTATTTATTGATTTTGAGCGCAGCAGTGTTGAAAATTCGGTTCATGCTGATAGCCCGGGCATACCTGGGTCGGTTTCGTCGAGTGGCGGGTCCCAAGTAAAAATGTCTCTCCTTCTTCTTCTTCTTCTTCTTCTTCTTCTTCATAGTATGAATGCCTGAGATGCTGTAGATTTTGTTCCGCGGCATCTTCCATCGCCACTAACTTTTTTCCGCGTATTTCCTTTTTCGCTTTGATAGTTCGTTTAATCATCCTTGCGACGTAGCAGGAACTGCTTGACCGATCCAAACAACGAGAACTCCGAGCGTGTGTGTAGTCAATCTCAGCTGCCAAGCAGGAATTTTGGATCGCAGGCTCCTGATTGTTTAGTGCCTCACCCAATAATTCGATCGCGTCTTTTATCATGTGGTTGTGTTATCTTTCATATTTAATCCGTCTTTTTCCTGAAATAAAGTGCAAATAAGTTTAAACACTGAATAATTCTAACAAGTGTTTATTGCAAATTATTTCAAAATATATTAAAATATTTTTATTTTTATTTTTTATATCAATATATTAAAAATATATAAATATTGTTAGTTTAATATTTTTTAAAGTAAAATATATTTTTAAAATACATCTAAAAACAATTATCACATTCCCAGCTACGTTCACCTCCATAACTCCTCCTGGTCATCGTCATCCCAAAAAGCTTCTCTTACTCGCACTGTGCATAAGAAGATATCATTATTTCGGGTATGTTATTGTTATATTAAAATAATCTAAATATATATAAAAAAATTGATAAAATAATTTTAAAATTTTTCAAAAACATTTTAAAACACAGTTGACTTAGTGTAAAAACAAATCCACCAATAAGAGGTTAGGGGCCACGTTGATGGCTAGCAATGATGACTGCTTCCTAAAGCACAAATTCAAAGAGAGCACAGATTCCAATAATTCATCAAGAGCAATGCTTGCAAATTCTAATGCGTTTTGCTTCAACCACAGGTAAAAACACGGAGCCAAACACCCACTTGGTCTTACATGGTGCGTGAGTTGCATAGATGCTATTGATGGAGGAATTGATGCGCATCTCTGGTGGGAGAGTAGGCTAGTAATTGGATGTGAAATTAGGGTTGCACAAAATCTTTGAGCAGGAGAAATTCATTGGAGGACAGAAGGTGCTGCATTTTCCTGACCTGGGACTAGGAGAAACACCTTTTGAGAGCTTCTCTCATTACTCTGCTAATGCTTGCATTGTCAATGGCAAACATTTGAGATTGAATCATTGTAGGGCTCAGATTATAAAGAAAGGAAAATAGCATCAAAATTGCAATTTCAAACATCAGTTTCAACATTTCTTGATGGCAACAAATAAAACAGAACAATTTATTAACAGTATGACCAAACCCACTCCTTAAGTTGTACGGTTTAAATCTTATTCTAGTATTACCGGAACATTCTCAATTTACTGAAACCTGCAGTAATAAGATACAGCAGGCGCTTTGCCACGTTGAAGTTACAGCTGAAGCTCCAAAAGTTACTGCACGTCATTGTAATCTTTAGCCCCAAAGTTCTTGCACCAGAGCTGCGATGGAATTGGGCGAACAGGTTGGTGTGGCCGTTGCTGCAATAAAAACATCTTCTCAGGTATTTAACAGAAACCAAATTATGATTTCAACCCAAACATTAATTATAGAAAAGTAGATGGTTGCTAATTCTATCTCTTCCCAGCTCCCTCTGCTCAGTTACTAATGGAGCATTGGACTTGAGGTAGAAAAGCTGAGCGCATATTGCGTAGGTTATACTCATCCTCATAACACGCAGTCATTAAATTAAGTGAACACGGTGTGAAACAAATAAGGAAAAAACAAAATATTCATTCACGTAAAAAACATCAGCAGCATGTCTATTTGATAAGAAGAGAGCTCCATAGCAGTAATGTTGCGGTCTCTCGGTAGGAAACAAAGAATGGTTCGACCATTCCCTGCCAGTCTATACAACAACCTCCATATCAAGTAGTTCCTTTCATCATAAAAAGGGGGAAGATCAAGGCTGCAATCCATCAGAGGATCAATTAAAAAATCTATTCTCCCAATCTTGCCCCGGCACACACCTTTATGTATTTTTTCAAGTTCCCAAAAGTCAAGCACATAAACTTTCCGTGCATATTGTATTTTTTCTATGCAGATGGTACTTTTTCTATGTAGTGTAGGCATTGTTGTTCTAGCCAATGGTTATTTCCTGGTACTATAATTGATCAACATCTCCACCAATAGCATACATAGCACAACAACCCTCAATTTTCAAGGAAAAAGTTACCATCTTCATCAATGACAGCTGTGACTTAACACTCAAATGGATCAATTTTCTAGGAAAATATTATCCTTCTCCATGAAGCATGGGTAATCAAACCAGTTGTGCAAGAATTAGAGGGAAACTATTCTACGTAACTCATACACAAGTCATGACTACATATACTTTAGGAGACAAAAACAATTTTACATAAGAATTTTCTCCTCTACCATTTCATTTTATTTTCTATTACTAAGATTTTTTTCCCCTTACTTTTACTAGATTAAGCACTGGAATGTTTTGTTCCTACAGGGAACTTGTTTTCAGGAACAAACCAAGCCAGAGAAAAACAAATCACATTCAAGACCGGTCACTACAATCATGAAAAGCCCATATTAAGTTGAGTTTTTTTTCACAACTACATTAATGCCATGGCCACCAAAAAATTTAGTCAAGAAAAAGCACATTTGACTTAGAAAGCTTAAATCATCTTTGCCATTCATGTTAGAAACAAGTGAGATGTTATCAATTTGAACTTCTATCATTTGGCAAGAAGAGCTATTGGAAGTTAGAGCAACAACATTTTGTAACATAAGCAAGCGAAATTATAGGTGCTCTAGCAACAGCACTTTGTAACATAAGCAAAAGAAATTATAGGTGCTCTAGGAGCACTGCTCCCCTACTCACATGAAGCTGGGGCGCATCATTATATGAGTGGAGGAGTATTACTCCCAAAGTACCTAATAATTTTCCATGCATGACTGGTCAAGAATAGTGGAAAATGAAGCGGCAAAAATAGTGGCAGATGCTGGAGGACTTATGAGGGATATTAGCAGGAAAAAAGTTGAAAGTGAAGGGGGGGTTGAGAGCTAGGGGTGGAGGGTTGCAATGTGTTGTTGCTGATGGCCGGAACCCAGCAACATGTTAGAAAAAAAGAATATAAGATTACCCATCAATGTAGCTAATCCTTTTCAATATGAATAAAAGAAACTTAATGCAGTCTCCAACAGAACACAACCCATGCACAGTAACATAAGGAACTAATATCTCATAGACTTGCAGCATTCATATTTGACATACCTAATCGCACAAAATTCAAGGACTTCACTACGTTTGTAATAAGCAACCAGTAAGCCAATTGTTTGTATTGCTAATCATTGATTAGATACTGGACTTGTTGCTACCTTTATGATGAGTATAGTTGCTGGAGGTGCCAAGAGGCCCCCATTCATGTAAAGAAACAAAAGGAAGTGCCAATAGCTATAGGTCATATGAGTAAAAAATGTATAACAATAATATCATAAAATTCAAGGAAGTCTCTACTTGACACACAAAAAAAATGTTTGCCCGGTTTCCCAATGATTGATAATCCTTTCGCATGGATGACCTCACTATTTAACACTAATTAAGTAAATTAAACCCAATAATAAGAAGAAGAAGAATGGATATTAATTCTATAGGAATTGAGAAGATACCGAAAATCAAAAGATTTAAAACAAGTTAATTAGACTCCTGAAAATGATTAACTAGACCAAACCAGCACAAGCATGTCAGCTTAGGTTTCACTCAGCTAAACCAAACCAAACCAAACAACCCAGTCAACAATTTTGGAATCAAGAATCCATATCCATCGGATTTACGCCACGCCTCTCTAAATGAATCGCCGTCTACTACACTGTTTTAAGGATCTAAGATCCAGAATTCAAACATTTAATCATTCCCCCAACCAAACAGAAAAAATATATCAAATTAATAGAATGAGAAGGGAGACCTCGAGCTCAGCCGACTTCATGGCGATTGGAATGCAGATGAGGAAGACGCCGAACATGGCGATGGCGGTGTTACGGCGCCAGTGCTTAGGCCTGCAGTTTGGACCTCCACTCATGCTCCAAACCTTCGCCCTAAAGTCACTGTGGGCCCCCTCAGCTCCGTGACCGTGTTCTGCTCCTCCTCCTCCCATCTTCGATCGGGCTGGTCACTCGCTAAAAAAATGGATTTGAGTTATGTTTACAGTAAAAACCCTGATAAATAAATTACCAGTAAATTAGCGGGATTTACCAGAGAGATGAATAGTCAGAGAAAGAGTGGAAAATGAAGATGATGATGAGCTGTCCTTTGTTATAGTTGTTGGGATCTTTCCTTTCCCGATTCCTTCCAAGCGTGGAGTACTGTGGACGGTGGAGTTGCTGGGGTATGCGTTTGCCTTGAATTGATGTCGTTCTTGCTAAGGAGGGTATTCTTGTCTTTCCAACTCTCAGGACTTAACGAGGTGGGATGACAGAAATAATGGGCTTTTAAAAACAAAAGGCCCAATATCATTTGGGCTCCAATGTTAGCATCCACGCCTCCTCCGATATTTGTTTGGAGTTTTCTTCATTTCTTTTTTTTTTCGTCAAAGGTAAATTCTTTTTAGGGCTATTTTTCTTTGTTTTCTAAAAAACCTTTTCGTGATTTTTATTTTAAAATTTAAAACCACAACTAATAGCATTATGTTTTTTTTTTCTCTCAAAATTTTCAAGCATGTCTCCACTAACGAGTACACTGGGCAAGAGAGTGCTTCAAGCCTTCAACGGATAAAATTACAAGGGTCATCTGTTTCCTCAGCTTGCCTTCTTACTGATTGAGATTGGCGACTTCCACATGAACTTGTAAGTAAGACTCTCAGCCATGAACAGAAGGCAAATGACAAATTGCAGAGTCCCCACTCCCAAGTTGCATAATGTAGTTGAAGAAATCTCTGTTTTCGTATGTCTACTTGTACGTTTATTTTTTGGGGGCACTGATCAAAGAAGCAAAGAGATGGAAATTCACAGCGCAATTATTTATACACAATTTGAGAAAATGAATAGGTTTTACAGCTTGAATGTCTCACAGCACGAGCAACAAAGATCCACCTTTCATGAATCCTCCAATTTGGCAAAACAAAAGGGAAATCGCTATCCTCAGCAGTAGCTTGCTTATGATGATGAGAAAGGACTTGAATATATCTCCATGCATTTAAGCTGATTCAAGTGTCGATATGACACCATCTCTGAATGAGGTGGGCGATATATTTAGTGTTTGAATCAGTTTTGAAATATCCATGGATATGTCAGCTGGCGATGAGACTCCACGATAAACCTGAAAAATAAGTGTTACATATTTAAAGCCACCACACGCACATGAGCCAAAGAGAAAGGTGCATTCTTAACCAGAAGAAGAATAAATGTATATTCCATGTATTTTTGGAGGTGAAGGAGCAGAGAGAAGGATAAAGGCAGAATTGAACAGCATGCAAGTAAATTATCTGACGGATTGAGTTGCAATCAGATGAATATGTGATGCCTGAACCAGGAGGCCAGCCAGACAATCAAATGAAAAGGCCTTAATAAATTTCATCTGCTTACCGAAGATGCCGATACTTGCTTGATCAAAGAGGTGCTGTATCCTCTAACATGAGCAACAGTTTCAGCCATTTGAACACGAGATACTCTGTCTGGTCCACCAACATTTAAGAGCAACTTCATCTGCTTACCCTCTATGAAAAGCGCCACCAATATCACGATGATCAGGCCAGATCAGATGTCAAAGCACAGTGGCAAGCAGGCAGTAGGAAAAATCAAGAAGTACAATGCCAGCAAAGAAATATATAGTTACCAACTACAGAAGAGCTATGATTTTCAGTTAAATTTCCATCACGTGTTGGCACAATTGATCATACTTCAATAAGCAAGTAAGGAAGCAACTTATTTTAACTCAATTTAGTTTTACATAAGAGATAACTTTTTTTTGGATTCGAGGAAACCTCACTCCCCCAGAAAGTGTATTTTATGAGTTCAGGTGAGCGAGTAAAACCTCAGTTGTTCCAGGGTCTTACAAGAAGTACACACCACGCCCCCTTTGGGGACTACACAAGAGATAACATGCACAAAGGAAAAGGAAAAAAAGAAGAGAGGTTTATGGAAAAGACAGCATAATAAAATAATGTTGAAATGAAGTTTTGCCAAATTAGATGGTTACTTTAATGAATCTAAGCTCTTTCAAGAAGTCAAAACATAGAGCATTAGATGAAATGTAACTCTTGCTTTCCCATCCTAATGCAAAGAACATTGTGTAGTTTATCAATGTGGGGCTGGTGCGTGTAGTTTAATTGCATACCTAATATCCACTTGTTTATCAAAGACATTATAATGGTCACAACATCCTTGACATACACTGGGCAGCGGAACTCGTCATGGAAGAACTCTACTTGTTCTTTTTTGGAGAGGACGCCATCAATCCACTGCATCAATTAGATGTCACATATCGGTTAGACAACAGGTAACCATGGAATCCAAATCGTTTTGTATCTTTGCAAGACAGGGAATACAGAGTGGTCAACTGTAAGGTCTAGATTCTATGTGAGCAACTGATCACCTGAATTGGAAGTGATTTTGGGACGGGAGAGATAGTTTGTGGCCCAAAGATGATACTGCTTCTCAAAATTGCAAAGTTTGGCCAACTCTTAGAAATAAACTGCTCTGCTGCCACTTTTGATTTACCATACACATTAACAGGAACAGCTTCGTCTTCTTCCTTGTAGAATGATTTCACCCCTTCATAAACTGATTGTAAAAGGCAATAAAAGAAGGATTGTAAGATCAAACCAGATGCGTTCCAACAGGGCTTCATATTGATAGAAGCATTGATGGGGCACGAATCGATGTGCATTGGGGATGATGGCAATATAAGATCTAAAAATAACGATCCCGAAAGCAACACAATACTTGCTAGTCTTAATTTATGTCCGAGTGAGGTCGGAGGGAAATGGAAAGTTAATGAACAGCATTTTTTTACGGGCTTGTTCAATTTGAAATTGCCTATAAGGTTCATCATTTGTATTCTAAAAATATTGCAAGTAAAGAAAAACCCATCTAGTGATAAAGATTTGATGCAAAACTTCACTGTCCAATTCTCTAACTTTATCATTTATTTCCACTCTTTGTTCTTATAGAAATCTACTCAATGAATGATGCCAGCATTACAAACAACTAACCTTGATCAGTTGATAAATGGATAAGAAGAGTATCTCTCTCCTCAAAGCTCGACAACCAGTTTACAAGAGAGTTAGGTACATTGATAGACATGGCAGCATCAGGGTCCTTCTCACAAACACGAGGCACAGACAGTGCAGCACAGTTCACCACAACATGAGGCTGCCAGACATTTAAAAAATCTCAACAGATCATTAAAAATAACGAACAAAAGAGAACTGAAGAGGTTAAAATTTATAGGGGGGATTTGTACCAGGCCAAATTTGGAGGCGATGGATTGGAATCCGTCACCCGTAACTAAATCGACGTGAAAAGCGAGAGAGTGAGGGATGGCGTCAAGCAAGGGTTGAAGAAGATTTGAATTGGAGTGGTAAGTGAAAGCGAGATCATAAGGGGCATTGTCTTTGATTTGTGAAAGGGATAGTAATAGGTGTTGGCCTAAGTAGCCTGTCCCTCCTACCACCAACACTCTCTTCGTCTCCATCGCAGATGCTGCAAGCGGATCAGGTTCCTGGGAGTGGAGGTGGTGAGTGGGTGAGTGGGTGAGTGGGTCGGTCGGGCGTGTTAACTCTGTTTATTTTTTTCGAACAGATGAGGTACGGTGACGAAGGTTCTTCGGTCAGTTGTCACTTCTTTCCATAGTTTTCCATGCGATTAATGTTAAATTTTAAGAAACGGCTTTTTTAATACTGTGTTTAAGGTTGATTTTTAATGTGTTGGTTGTTTTAAAATATATTAAATTATTATTTTTTTGATATCACGGTATTAGAATATTTAAGAAAAAAAATTATAAAAAAAGACTAATTTAAATAATATTTCTGAAACACGATTTTAATATGAGCTAGAAAATATTTATACTTTTGTAACAAAAAATTGAATCATGTTGCTAAATATTAGTTATTAAAATCTGAAAAAAAAAATAGTTATTGCATTATTGAAAAACAAATAAAAGAAAAAAATTATTTTATTCACTACTCGTCCCGGAAATACTATTAATTTAAAATAGTTTTTCCCCTTCATTCGTTTTTTCAATTTATATTTCTCGAGTAAATTTTGATTTTAATTGTTAACCCTATAATTTTTATAAGTTTATATCAGTCTCGGGATATAGATTACGTTTTTAATGGATGACTTGATTGAGTGAAGTTTTTTCTTATTTTTTGATTTTTTTAAGTCTCATCTTTTGATACCAAAATTATTCAAAATTAGATTTATATTTTGGTTTTGATATATTTTTCATGAGGTTATTATCATCTCATGATCCTGTGTCACAAATTAATCCGGGTTAAGTTGAGTAATGGATTAACTCGCATTGACTCGATCATTTTTATGTCTTTTTTTTTTATTGATTTAAGTCGTATCTTTCAACACTAGGTTTATTGCGATTCAACTTCATGGTTTGTTCATGTTTTTTTACGAGGTCATCCTAATTTTATTACTAGAATTGCAGGTCTAACAAGTTAATCCGGTTGCCTTAAATTTTCCCTTTTCTCGATTGACTTTTCTCTCTCTCTCGGTTTTATCATTTGACACTTAATTGATTGAAAAATAGATTTTGATTTGTTTCATTTTGCTCTTCACAATGCTATTTTTTACTTAAATCATGAAGCTAACAAGTTAAATCAAATTGACTAGAGACTGTTTTCTTATTTTTTATGATTTTTTTTCAGCTTAAATTATCAACACTTAATTGATTGAGAATTGAGTTTTGTAATTTTATTTTATTTTTGTTATATTATATTGGTCTCATTATCTAAATCACGAGTTTGAGAGATTAATCTGGACTAATCGAAATCATTTTTTTAATTGATTGTTTTTCAAATTCCCTCTCAACATAAAAGTTTATTGAAAAATAGATTTTGAAGTTTATTTTTATCTATATTTTACAGGATTATCATTATTTCATAACTTGTCATGCATAGTGTCTAGTTATCCTGGCTTGATTCATATTAATTTAGTTTTTTGACATCGTGGTATTTGTAAAAAAAATGTAATATTGAATATTTACTGGGAGTTAAATCATATTTTTATTGTGTATTTAAATTGTCTTTAAAATTTTTAAAATCAATAGATCAATCCTCACAAGTATTAAATTTATTTTCCACTGCGAAAAACATTGTTAATACCTGATTTTTTTTCCCATGCTAAAATAACTGTACAATCCAACCTTCAATCAAGTCATACCAATAAGTTTGCCAGAATGATATATATATATATATTAAATAATTTTTGGTATCATCACATCGAAATAATATAGAAACACTAACAAAATAATTTAAAATAACAAATAAAAATATTTTTTTTTATTTTTTTTCAAAAGCAGTTTTAAAATATTTTGTTCACGTTATTTCTTTTTGTCATTGCCATTGATGTTAGAGAATTCATAAATATTTTGTTCACGCCCTGGTATTTTATTTTCATACATGACACGCATATTCAAATTTTAAAATAACAAAATCACATAAAAAATCAATAAAATATTAAATTATATATTTTTTTTATAGTAGCTATCCTTGACTCATCTGTAATAAAAATCTATACAGTTTTTAATTTTCACAAACAACAAACATATTTAAAATTTAAAATTTAAAAATAACAAAATCAAATCAAAATTAATAAATTAAATATCTATTTTAATCTCATATATAAGACTTTATAAAAATAAAAAATTGTAAAACTACAATGACATGTTATAAATTGTAGAGCCATAAATAAATTTTACATTCACATTTGTACCCTGCATATTTGTATTGTATACTGATGGCTCTATTTTATGCTCACACTTGTACCTGTATTCTATACAAATGGTTTTATTTAAATTTTATTCTTGCATATTATTTTTATTTATTTTTTATCTATTTAAATTATTTTTTATGTTTTTATAAAACTTCATATATTACACTTGCAACACACATGTCAGGTTTACCTATGCTATCAAATCAAGTGCATGTTTGAGAATATAATTAATGTTGTTTTTGAAAGTGTTTTTTATTAAAAAATACATCATATATATATATATATTAAATTATTTTTGATATTAACACATAAAAATAATTTAAAGATATCAATTTTTTAATTTAAAGTAAAAAATAAAAATATTTTTTTTAAACACTTTTGAAACACAATAACAAATAAAACCTAAACATAGTCATTAGATTAAATAATTACTTGGTAGACTACTAGAAATATTTCATCGACTAATTTATCATTAACCTATTATATATAGTTTTTAAAAGTAACATATAAAAACAAAGTGAAAATCTTTATACAAGAAACTCTATCTAAATAAAAAAGAAAAGAGTGCCGAGTATTTGTATCTATAAATGTTTTTTTTTTGTATTTATTTTTTATTTAAATTTAATATGATTAATAATTAATAATTAATAAAATATCACTAGTTACTCTACAAAATAACACTATACAGTATCACTAGTTATTTAATTAATAAAATAACACTATAATTACTGATCCTAAAATTCATCAGTATTATTTATTTGCCGCCATGTAGAGAAATTTTCCAGGAGAGGAAAAATAAAATAAAGGAAAATAAAGGAGAGAAAGAGCAAGACCGTCGATATGAATATTTTACAAGACAATCCAACGGCTCAAGTAAACCCCAACGAGTCGCAAAACTGGAGTACACCGAAATACTGAATTAGGGTTTCCTCAACTCCTTGCCTCCTCCTATATAACCCACACTCGCCAAAGGAGAAGCTCGTCTCTTCCTTTCCTTGGCCAAGCTTCACCATCTCTCGCTTTTTTGTGGTTCTTTTTCTGTCGTCTCTCTTTTGCTGTGGTGTTTTTGTTTTTTTCAGCTGGAAAACCATGAGTTTTTGTGTTGTTGAATCTGTTCTGGTTTTTAAACTCAAGAGGGATAAGATGAAGATCATGGGATGAAGAAAAAACTGCAACAAAATGATCGATTAATTTCGTGATTACTAGTATTTAAGTCTCTGATGATTTCATTTTGTCCCTCCATTTTATTTAATTTCATGTTTTCCTCTTTTATATTCCAGTAATCTCAATGTGATCCGCTCGGAGATATGATGAGATAAACTTTGGTCCGTGTTTCTGATTTAACCGTGACCGATAACTTTTTACCAATT
Organism: Salix purpurea; assembly: GCA_027405865.1. Classification (NCBI taxonomy): domain Eukaryota; kingdom Viridiplantae; phylum Streptophyta; class Magnoliopsida; order Malpighiales; family Salicaceae; genus Salix; species Salix purpurea. The sequence goes on from CM050334.1 coordinate 7,917,419, forward strand.
TCTGATCTCCAATCTTGTTAAGATTTTTAAAATATTTTTGTATGAATTTAATGTGAATGCCAGTTCTCTGTTGCTATGATGAGTCATGAATGAATTCACATGTCAGACTTCAGAGATGTTTTCCTACCAGGAAAATTCTATGAGAACATATTCATGCTCCTGAGCACTCGATTAGCTTATGATTAACAGGGTTCTAATGAATCTTACAGCTGAATGCTGAGACCTGTTCCCCTGGAAAATCGTCGGGTTGGATTGTATTTATGCTCCTGAGCACTCGATTAGTTTATGGTTACCAGGGTTCTAATAAATCTTACTGTTGAATGCTGAGACCCGTTCCTCTGGAGAACCGTCAGGTTGGATTCGACCCTGCAGATATAAGATTTGAAAACGGGGGATTGTGAACATGCTAAAGAAAACTGATCTTGTTAGCCTTGGAATTTGAATTCTGACCAAAAAATTCACTGGTCTCTTGGAAAAATAGAGGTGCGCAAGGGATGATTATTGAATTTTGTGAACTGAATAACATAAGTTGAAACGATTATTACATAGGTCGTTAATTTTGATTCAACAAATTGAAATCAGTGTAAGCAGTTGGCAATGCAATCGTTCAACCAATAATTCTGATCAACAAGAACTTGAAAAAAAATACTCCAAAGGTCTGTAATTTTGATTCAAAAAATTGAAATCATTGTAAACAGTGAACAAAACTGTTCAATCAATAATTCCGATCACATGAATGCTCCCCGCAATGGGAACAAAAGCCGACAACTTGCTGATTTTCGAAGGGCATTGAAAACAATAACCCATCTGAATTATAATATACTCCGGTGATGGTCGGCAAGTAAAGACTTTGTTGGTCCGGTGGAGGTGGTGGAGAGGGGTGGGGCTTAGCTATGCAGTTTCTCTAATGTAAGCGTCTGATTTGGTGATATATTCCAAAAGAGCCTCACTCCACTTCAGCGGCTTTCTGGGGAAGCCCGGGATTTCTCAATATGCGACTCAATTTTCTGACATGATAAAAGCAGGCAAGTCAAGGACACTTACAGAAAAAAATTGAACACAAGCACAAGTCACAACACCTCAATGTTTTGCAAGCAGAACAAGTTTAAGGTACACCTTAGTTTAGACTTCTGAACTATCGTCGCCTTGACAAGAAACTAATGTCAGGATATTGGTGTGCCTAAATTATTTGAATGTTTTACTTGTAAAAATGGACAGCTCATAAAATCATCTGTACTGAAAGTCCCAAGGAAGTTATTGTTTCAGGGAATGCTTGCCACTTTATACAAGGTTGAACACATGAAAACATGCTAAGACTAAAAATTCATGAAACTATTTTGTATACGGTCCATACCTTCACTGATTTACTGACTTCTTCAAGTTTATTTAGCAGCATTTCCCCTTGTATCAAACCTCTATGCTCCAGCGAAGTGTAGCGTGGTGAGCCTGTAATCTGAGAAGGGGCGGCATCTCTTAGTTTTAAGCAAATCAATTTGATGAATGTAGTAACTAACGCATTTGCACCAACCATCTATACTTCTGAGAGTTCAGACTATATATTCTAATAAAATGGACTCCAATTTTGTAAGGGAGGTAGAAATCACAACACCTCAATGTCTTGCAAGCAGAACAAGTTTAAGGTACACCTTAGTTTGATTGGAGTACAGAACTGGCACAGCGCCAGATTGACTCACACCTTAAATCGTGTAAGAACCACAACATCCAAGGTTCATTCGCTAAAATTAAAAATTAACCCGTAATAACTTAATCTATAATGATTCAGGCTGTTACAAATCGAATAATTTAACTTGAACAAGACATAAAAGCCTCGACAATGTTACTAAATTGAGATTGAAGAGTATGAATATTTCAAAGGATACCCATATCAACTTAAAGTGAGAAAAAGGGAGCGTTAGCATTCAAAAATAAAGAGCTGGAAACAAATTCCAGAGAATACATAGACAAAGTTTGCAGTTTAAATTACCTTCCAGCTTTTGGATGGTGATTTAAAGATTACATGTCCCTCACTCAATGACCCCACTCTAGACAGACTTTCCTCTTCACCAGTAAGGGTAGGTTTGCAACCTTTCCCCAAATCTTGTAAATTCTTCAAAGCTTCAGTTATTATCACCTGCAAGAAATGCATTGTTTACTACTAACTATTATGCAGCTCATCTTGTTTAAAAACAACAACATTCACAGTGAAATAAGAAAATAAAGTAAGGAATCAAGTCTGTAAAACCTTCCTCAAAACTCCAGGATCAGTAACACCTTGAACACGTAGTTCATCGACAGGTGCAGCTTTTCCATGAGCAATGCTTTCAACTCTAAATGTATGGAGTCCATAAAAAGACTGTAAGCAACCTATGAAAATCAGAACATATTAATATCACCAGTCGTTTTGAAGCATCCATTCAAGAAGGAATATTGATTGAAACATTTGTCTTTCACTTAGAAGAAGCACATACAATTCAGACATCATCCAAAAAGACAAATTTATGCAAATTTACAGCGATTAACTAGCATATTGTTCCTCCATTTTTCCTCAAAGCTTCCCTTGTAGCAAGCCAAAGTTTTTGACAAGAAAGCTTGACAGTAACCAATACTACAGTAGCTGTCTGAACAGCAGTAAAACTAATCACGAAGCCTGACTGGAAAAAAACTGCATAGCCATTTCTTCTCTTTAGGCCATATGATTGGGAGACAGAGATAGAGACATACATACATCTACCCTAGACTATCATACATGTAACACATAAATCTAGCAAATGAAACAGTGAACAAAAAAGTAGCAATGCAAATGAATCACAACAAGAATCTTCCGGCATTGCATCAATACCTTGCTCAATGATGATATCAATCACCAAGGAAAGTGGAGCGCGCTTCTCAATTGTTGTAACACGCCAAAAGAGAATCGAGGGCCTTGAAAACTTCAAATAAGAAAAATAATAATGACAATATAAGAATTACAACTACGCTGACAGTTCTCCCCTAAATTTAGCCAGAGAAAAGAATTCACTACACACACGAGTACCTTGTAAACTATTTCATTAGCTGTAACATACAGTTTGCGGGAGGAAATATCCTTTTGAAGCATGAATCGTCTTATGGGCAAGCACAGCAACAGAATAATGCCAATCCCGCAAGCTAAAACCAGCAACAACGAAATGGAAACCCATATAATGGTGTCATATTGGACATGATTTCTCGCAAGCTCTTCAAAGGAAGCTGCATACAGTATCTGTTCTTCTTCGTCCTCATCATCCAACACTGATTCAGGATAGGTAATTGGGTGATTACTAGATGACCCAGGTCCGGATATACCATCAGCATGTCCCATCAACATTCTTCAAGCTCTCTGAACACAATACATCAGTATTAAAACTCCATTTGCAAGGTTAATTCAATAACAGCATTTGATTGATCCCGAAATATCACATAACGAAAATTAAAGCTAATCTACTGCTTTGGATGCTAGAAGAAACAAACCTAAAATCTAACATCAATACTTTTTACTACAATATTGTTCACAATCAGACAATCACTCTCATTTTTCAAGCAAGTAGCTGAAATGATGCCACTGGAGCTTTTATGATCAGCTAAGTGGTAGAAAGTAAAGGCTTCAGTCAGTAAGTCTACGAGGGTGGAAAGATAGTGATTTCATGCTTTACCTGGTAAGTATTGCAAACCTTGAGAGCCCAAATCCTGAAATTTGAGGTTTGTAGCTAGGGTTTTGAATACGGGGAAGGGTTTATAGTTTAGGCAAATCTACCGGTCCATGCTTCTCTGTTCCTCGTCAGTTTTTTATTTATTTATTTACTACTTCCTGAGTTGTACTATAAATTTTTAAATATAAAAAGATACCCAAGCTTTGAAAATTTACTTGAACAGAGAACCTCACTCAACTTCTTATCAAATCGTTTTAAATTAAATAAAATGAAAGTTTTTTTCCGAAAGTAACAGCATCAAGGTTGACTATATTTTTGTTGTTGAAATCACGAAAACCATTTATATATTTTATTTTATTTTATATTTCACTATTTCTCAACAACTTCTTTTTTTATTTCTCTAACTCGAGCTGTAAAATAAACAAAATAATTATTATTATCAGTCTTGAACGAGCCATATATTTATTTAGGTTTTACATTTCAATTCTCTTTTTTTATATACATTTATTTATACTATAATATGAACAGTGGCCGCCTCCGAGATATTTTTAGTTTTTGTTAATAATACTTCAAGCAATTGATAAGCACCTTAAACAAGGCTGTAAGCTCATAGGCTGTACCCAAAGAAGTCCAGCAGCATGGATTGATCGTATCTTATCCTGTCCCTGTACTACGAAATTTACCATGATGACCCCTGTACTTTTTTTTCTCAACCTAATCGGTCCCTCTAATCTTGAAAATTTGTGAATGAGATCTCTTTGTCCAACGGCTTATTTTTTTCTTAACCTAAGTCGTGTTTATTTTTTTGGCAGAGATATGGTTTTATAAAAAATAATTTTTATTCTTTATGTGTTTTTGAATATCTTAATGTGCTAATATAAAAAATATTGTTTAAAAAACCACTGCCACAATTAATGTAGAGTTGGATTGGGGATAGCATGAAGAAATGTTATCGAGTAAAGGGACCAATAAAATAAAAGAAACCAAATTAATTAAAGGTAAGAATACGGGGACCAAGTTGGATCTTTCTTATAGGAACCAGAGGGGATAGGGAGGAGAGGGACCCAAAAGCATATTCTCCAAGCCAGCCAGACACGAATCATCTTGCATCTTCCTTGTTTCTAATTTACCGTTCCGAAGAATATCTCCGAGGTAATGGGTTGCTCTTGTTAGATCTTCGTGCCGTTTGTTCTTACGTTAAACTTTGCAGTCTTTCCTGATTATTAATTCCGTAGGTTTTATGTCCCTCCCTTAACTATTCTTATTATTTATTGTTTGAGAAAAGAAATCGATTTTTCCAAGTTGAGAGCTGTTATGAGTTAATGGATAACAAGAAGCAGCATATTGCAATTTTTACAACGGCCAGTCTTCCATGGATGACTGGAACTGCCGTAAACCCTCTGTTTCGTGCTGCGTTTCTTGCGAAAGATGGGAGTAGGAAGGTCACTTTGGTGATTCCGTGGCTGTCGTTGCAGCATCAGAAGTTAGTTTACCCCAATAATATCACCTTCGCTTCACCTTCGGAGCAACAAGTGTATGTCCGTCAATGGGTTCAGGAGAGGGTTTCATTTTCACCTGGTTTTAGCATACGATTCTACCCCGCCAAGGTAATCACCATCAATTTATCATATATGATGTGTTTATTTGTCGGAGATGGGCGTAAAGTGTGATGCTTCCTGGTTGTCTTGCAGTTCGCTGTAGATAAAAGAAGCATTCTTGCCGTAGGAGATATCTCGGAAGTCATACCGGATGAAGAGGCTGATGTTGCCGTCCTTGAGGAGCCTGAGCATCTCACGTGGTTTCATCATGGGAAGAGATGGAAAACTAAATTCCGCCTTGTCATAGGAATTATACACACCAATTATTTGGAATATATAAAGAGAGAGAAGAATGGACGGATTAAAGCAATGGGTGTTAAATTTATTAATAGCTGGGTTGTTGAAATCTACTGCCACAAGGTATGATTCTTCATTATTGTTAGTTTTACGAAACAGTGATTCATGCTTGAATGCCTCGATATTTGAATGACTCGATGTTGTCCATTCATGTTTGAATGGCTCATTGCTGTTCTTTCTGTTAAAATAACTTGTTAATACTCGGATTGAGAGTTCTTACAAAGATTTCCGTGCTCATACTTTCTCGCATTACGATTTTTGTTTTTTGCATCATCCCGTGTAAAAGATGTGCATTGGGTGATTTTCTAGTGCACTGGGCATGGCTTCCAACCAGTGCCATCATCCCTCATTGAAGCACGATCGCTGGAAATTTGTTTCAACACCAGTGACCTCAAAGCTTTGAATTATAGTACAGGGAATATTTACTTTTTAAGCCTGATTTATGATTGATGGCTAACCTTTTGTCATGTTATATTCCTCTGTGTTTGTTGGAGCAGGAAATCAATTACTTCATAAGTAATCCTAGTCTTTGTTAATTTCTGATTGTTATGCCCTGATTTACAATCAGATTGCCATGTGCTTGTTTGAATTGTACTACAACAAACATCTATAATGGCTTGATGTGAATGAGGAAAAATGGTTAATGACATTCAGCTATCAGTATCCATGGATGAAAAAAAAAATCAAAGGAAAGAAAGAAAGTTAGCAGTGAACCCTTGTATCTTTAATCATTTTTCAGACATATTTTAAATAAAGGTGGCACCATAATGAATGGAATTGCTCTGGGGATCAAGAAATGTCCTTTTGGCCCTGTGTTCATTCATCATTGCTCTACATGCCAAAAAAACCAATCTTGAAAGAGTTTATTTTGGCGTGGATTTCATATCTTTTTTAGTACAATCTTAATATAATTGGCTGCTGACCAGGGTACACTTGTGATGTGCTTACAGGTAATTCGATTGTCTGCTGCTACCCAGGATTATCCTAATTCCATAATCTGCAATGTTCATGGAGTGAATCCTAAGTTCCTTGAGATTGGCAAGAAAAAGATTGAGCTACAGCAAAGTGGGAATGGGAATCAGGCCTTCACTAAAGGTGCTTACTACATTGGAAAAATGGTGTGGAGCAAAGGCTTCAAGGAGCTTATTAAACTTCTTCAAGACAATCAAAAAGAGTTAATTGGGCTTGAGGTAGATTTATATGGCAGCGGAGAAGACTCCGACCAAGTCCAGGCTGCTGCTAAAAAATTGGATCTGGTAGTCAGAGTGTATCCTGGGCGTGATCACGCAGATCCTGTATTCCACGAGTAAGATTCTTGCTGTATGTGCTGCTACTGCTAATTTACAAGTTTGATGAATCATTCCCTATCATATTGAAAAATAAAACCTTCAACCAGTTGGCAGCAAATAGTGGCTGAACAAAAGTTGTTATTATCTGCATATTGCAACTGTAATCCAATCAGGAATTATTCCACCTCTTATATACCTCTTATATATATATATTTTCTTTTCTTATGGGAAACTTTTATCAATATCCTCTTTCTTGGTGTTCCAACAGTTATAAAGTGTTCCTGAATCCAAGCACCACAGACGTTGTTTGCACGACGACGGCAGAAGCATTGGCAATGGGAAAGATTGTTGTATGTGCTAATCACTCATCAAATGACTTCTTCAAGCAGTTTCCAAACTGCCGAACTTATGATAACAGCAATGGATTTGTGGAGGCCACGAGAAAGGCTTTAACTGAAGAACCTGCTGAGCTGACTGGTGCACAGAGGCATGAGCTGTCATGGGAGGCTGCAACAGAACGGTTTCTGAGGGTTGCTGATCTGGACCAGGTATCTGCAAGGAAACCAGCAAAAAGTCCTTTAAAAAGTTTTGCTTCCATATCTTTGAGTACACGAATGGAGGATGTATCGGCATATCTGCACCATGTGGCTCTTGGTTTTGAAACATCAAGAAGAGCATTTGGTGCAATTCCAGGGAGCCTGCAACCAGACGAAGAGCAATGCAAGGAGCTTGGGCTGGCTATTCCTGCAGCTGCCCAAGGATCAAAAGATCCTGCTGACAAATCATGAAATACACTCTAGTAATTCTCATGACTTGCTTGTGTGGACGTGAAAGATATTACTAAATGGTACGGTAGAACAATTGGGTTTTTCCCTTCATGGTGAGGGAATTGTTTATGTAGGCATGTATTTCTTACGGTGAAAATAAGACTAGTCTTGTGAAGAAATGCGGAAAAATGAAGATTTGACCCGGGGGAGCCAATAAATCAGCCTTTACAAAATTCTAATCGATAATAGCATTTGATTTGATGATTTGGATGCAACATCTTTTGAACCGGAAACATGTCTTCTCGTTCCCAGTTGCCGTACTTCCCTTTCAGTCTTGGAACGAGCGATACGTGCTATGATCACTAGTCTTGTTCATCATAATATTGCCAAATTTGATTGCGGTACAGCGCTACCGTTGTTAATTGACACCACTTCCACTCAAGGTTCTTTTGAAGGGAAAAACATGGAGGCGATGACTCTTGACTCTGAACAGATTCGATGGTGTTACGAATGGGAATTGGCTCCCCTTGATCGTCGTGTTAATTACCCCACACCCAGCTGTAGGGATTGTGATATGAGAAAGAATTAATCAATTTGAAAAATCCAATTATTGATGCCGAATTATATGTTTAATGGCAATGGAGATCCTTGTGATATTTAACCCTTCGTGTTTACACAACAGGCAACTGAATCCTCGATAGAATCAAATTATCTGCTCATCTGTCTGTTTTAGCTATCTTCATCTAGTTTTTTTCTTCCTTTTTTCTCACGAATATTTTCTTCCTCAAGCTGGGATTTTAATCCTCATATATGACCACACGTATTTTTATTGTGTTGACGTGACCCGCAAGACATCTCAATTGGAAATTTGAAACTGAGGCATATGCATCATCTTTAGACTATGGCTTATGCAGATCTCATTTTCCCATGGCATGCTAAGATGCAGTATCTATTAAATTGTGATCACTTTTTTTTGTGCGTGTCATAACCATGCAAGGATGAGTCTTTCTGTTGTCATTTGACATATTTTCTTCAGAATAATTAAATTGACCTATTGGCCTGGCTGTGGCACAATCCTGCTATAGCAGGGGACATGAACTTTCACAATGCGTTGTCAATTTACACAAAAGCAAACCAGGACAGAACTTGTCTCAATCTCAATATCCAAAAATCATACCGTGTCAGCTGCAAAATGAAGTATATCCCTTACCATAGCTCTGACCCATCACATATCCAAACCAGCTGAATGCCGCGCCATGCCGTGAACTCTCCTTTGCTTTTGCGAACTCCACCTCCTAGGGCCTAAGCCACAATTTCCCTGCTCCTTTGATGCGGATTGCACCATGAGACTGCTGGAAACTGTTTTACAAAATGTAAATAGAGTTTCTAAGAACACAGTGAAACATTTATTTTGCACCTTCTTGTTGGTGCAAACATGTTCTGAACTCAAACATTTAATCCCTTTACAGCCCCGCAATAATGCCACTATATGTATAACACAAAAAATCCTATGCACGGTCACGGTACATCATAATAATAGGGTAATAAATCCCTAAGTTCATATGATGGATAAATTCCAGGATAGAAAATACAAACAAGCCATCTAAATGAAACTAACACTTTGTGAAACTTCGGCAGTGCTCATTAATTCCTTGGCATGCCTTACAGGAAGTTGTCAACCAATTTTCAAACTTGGTAATTAAGAAACTTACAGTCTAGCTTTACTATCATTATTGGTTTAACAAACTATCAATTGTCACATTTCAACTAAATAAAAAAATGAATTTTACAACTCTTTAAATAGAAAATTAGGAAACCCTAAACTTGCTTAAGATAGAAAAAAAATAAAAAATCTAAATTATTACTACTTAACTAAAAAATACTTGCCTTGTCAAAATTACTAATCTTAGAAAATCCTACAATTTAATAAAGATTTCAATTGAAATAAATAAACCAAAAACAACATTGCGAACATTGCTAAGAATTTGCCAAGCAATTTATCCTAGATTTTTCTGATGTTTCATATGCAAAGTATGAAAAGATGAAGAGTCAAGGAAGCACCTGAGCAGAATCCTTGCATTGTAATATATTCCAAATTCATGATAGAGAATTCCAGCAAAATTACATCATTTTATTCTTTCACAGCCATGTGCGGTTGGTTCTTTTTATTGGTTCCAAAACCAGTGCCTGGATCCTGCTCAGGAGGGACCTCACACCCTCCATGTGCCCCAGTACCTGCAGCTGAATGGAGGACTTATACCATCCCAGGCAATCCTAATTAACAACATTTGAATCAGCTTCTGAAAAAAGTTTGAACACAATCCACAAAAATATTGTGCCACTGAGTGGCAGCAGCATGCCAGACAGTGAGTTGTATAGGAAAAATCTGTTATCATGACCAAGTTGGCGAGACCATGCAAAAATTTCTTAAAGACATCTGCATGCTATAACACGGGAAAAAAAAGAGAAAATAATATATAACCTAAAAAGAAGTCAAGTCTCCAAACTACACATACCTCTAATTTCATGCTCACCATTCTGAAATCTAGAACTTGTTGCATAAATGGGTTCAAGACACTCATAATCCATGATTTGAATCTGAAAAATGGCCAGGTAGTGCCAAGAAAAATACCTTTGACATATCTCATGAAAATAGGAACGTTATTATCTTCCAAACAAGATTTGCAGAACACTCTACTGAGGCGGTTGCTTGGTATGTGAAAGAACTTGATGATTGCATGGAAAGAATAAAGTAATTCATAGAGAAGATGATATCACAAACAATTAAATCAGATATTTGCTCAGCTAAAGTGAGTTTACAACTATTTTTGAGAAGCATATTACCAAATGTTAATGGATAATATTTATTGGTTACAAACTGCAGATCAAGAATGATTTCTTACCAAGATGACCCTGCTCTGTTGCCACGTGGAGCGGATCATACCCATTCCTAGCTGCAACAGACGCAGTCTCCAAGTTCATATATTCCAGCATCTCAGTAACTACCCCAGCATGCCGATTCTTGGCGGCTGCATAAAGGGGAGTTTCTCCTTGACTCTGCCTGCATTGTCAACAGAACTTAAATTATTACCATCAGTAAGTATTCTGAAGAATCTCTCAACTCTAATTAAATTCCCTGTTCAAGCTGCCAAATGAATCTGTGAGCCACCCCATGCCTTCCATGAAGAGTCCTCGGTCTTTCGTCTCACCATCACCAAGAGACACCGCCAATAAAACTGAGGTCGCGTCGTCACTATAAAACCTTTTGTTTCACCATAAATCTGCAAAAACCCTTCTACTCCATGAAAACTTGTGGGTTTTTTACCACTCTTTGATAACTCGACCCATTTTCTATTACACCATGAAAACTAAGATGTTATTCCTCTGTGAAAACTCAGCTGTTTTTTTCTCAAAAGGGCTTAATTTCTCCACAATGGTATACAATTTCTCATAGAAAAATAAAACAATCTCAAGAAGTAATCACTTGATTGTAGCTGAAACCTTGATTGTTGGATTGGAATCTCAATATCACTTTTGTTTCAGTAATTATGAAGCAGGAGCAATTTATCTTTATATATTTTTATGAAAATAGTGTGTGTGTGTTTGTGTTGTACATAGATATTCAGTATGAATAAACTGATTGTCATATATAAAATAAAGTGAAAATGACACCGTAAAATTTTATGTTATTGCTTTCAGAAATATTTTGGATGTTACTATCCTTGCCAACTTATCATGTAATATTGTTAAAAAATAAGAAAAAAAATTTAAAGAGAGAAAACTAAATGGTATAGAAATCAATAATGTTTGGTGAGATAAAAGGAGCTCAAATGACTATTACTAAAAAATGAAATATATATCATTCCTCAACATATTTTTTTTTATTAGTAAGTAATACTGTTAAACAATTTGTTATGTATTATTACTAATTTATCTATTCAAATAAGAAAAAAACAATGCAAATTAAGAGCAGACATGCAGAACACGAATGTAATTACTAGTGCTTTTAATGTGCGTACAAAAAAATAAAAATTCAACTTTCCATGAAGTGCAAGTGGCAAAAGATGGCAAGTATATCATTACAAGAATTTAAAACTCAATAAATGCCTAAAATGGTCAATCTAGATTCAAACTAGATTCTCTGATCCTACTTGAGGCATGTCAATTAGAGAGTTGAATCATACAAGTAATGAATACAGAATTAAGTACAAGAAGCAAGATCTAGTTATACCTGAGAGCTCTCTTAATAGAAACCGGATTCTTTCCTGTTTCACTAAAACTTGTTATAAAAGTTCCTGACATGAGATGATTGGAGATGTAAAACAAGATAGCTGAATCTACTTGTTAAAGAGAATATATAATAAAACGTGGAAGAAATTAAGGGACCTGGTGTGCCATACCTAAAAGACAAACGAGCACGGATCCAACCAAAGCCATCATGACAACAGATGAAATTAGGGCAAAGGAAATCAAGAAATTATGACTAATTATTTGAGCTCACAGATTACAGAGCTTTAGAAATTGTTTCTATTGTGAACTGGTAAAGCACAAACTGCTTATCTAGCATTCTGTTCTTGACAAAGACACTTTGACTTATTTTAAAGCCTTCTTACTTTCAACTTCTCGAGGTTTATTCTGGCCATATCCCTTCTATGAACATTGAAAAGAAAAGGCATTGTAATGTTAGACAAATCAAGACGGGAACAAATAATCTGAATACACACGAATTTCTTTGTTCTTCTTACCAACACACTTGGCATACGTCAACTTGAACAATTTCCAAAACAAGCAAATCAAATTTCATAGCCTAATAAGAGAACCCTACACTTCCTACCAAAATAGAAAGTTATAAAACACAACCTCAGAGCAGCAGTGGTACACAGTCATAGTCACACATAAATGAACACACATGCACTCATGCATGCGGGCAAGCATGTGCATTTGCATGAGCGCATACACAGAAATGTTTAAAAAAAAAGAGAACTTTCATCTTTAAGAACACCATTCATCCTTAAAATTCACCTCTTCCTATTGAATCAATGTGAGCTTAATGTATTCATAATTTCAATTATTAAACAGGCCTAAATAAAATGTCAGCTAAAATCACTTACACATATGAAGAACAAACCTAACCAGCTCATTTGATCAAAGCCTGTGTGAAATTCAAACAATAATTTGGAAGTTTCAAGCATCATTCAATGGGAGAAATTAGCTATCACATTGATTCTGAATCCAGAAATCACAAGATAAAATTAAACAGTTGCGTGTTACAATGGGAGAAATTATGCTTCCATTTGCATAATTGAATTTGGACAGCTGAGCGTTATTATAGATCTATTTCTTAACTAATATCCAGCTGCTGTTTCCGAGTCTTCAGTGAGAGTATAGAAAACTCTTAAGTAATTGTCGCCTCCCAGAAACACACTACAAAGCACACCACTATTCCAAAGGGTTTTTTTAAGTTCCAGTTACTAAGAAACTCAGTTAATGCTTTGATGTGATGCATTGACTTAAAAAACCATAACTCACATCCTTGAAGGATTAGACAGGCCTATAAATACAGCAAACATTACGTCATGAACAAGTTGATTAATTTGGAATCAAGAGAACAAATGAAAGGGGCAGAAGAAACGTGTGGTTACATATAATAGCACATTTGAAAGATCAATAAGCAAATTTACTCATCTAGATGCTTTCTGGATAAAATTATTTTGTTCTTTTATCTTTTTTGATAATACTGTGGACTGGGTTCTGGATGGGATAAAAGAGGAAACGAAAAACTTACAAGAAACTTTCGCAACAAGAATACTTAAGAAAAAGACTGACAAAACAGTCACACATTATGTTGACCAGGATTATCACACAAAATAATAATCCACGACTGATCTGTGGGTTTATTTTATTCCATTCAGGATCTTCCTTGCAGCGAAGCATCATTTCAAATTCCATTTGAGTTGGCTCCACTAGTCTGGTCTCCTTCAGGAACATTTATAGAAGTCAAGGAATCAGAATATGGAATAGCTGGATATCTTTGAAAATAATCATCCACCGCAAATGCTGTGCAGTGAGAGCTCAGCTTTCTAGTATTGAAACTATATGAAATTAGCTTCTCAGGCTTCACAAGCATACACAGGATCTCTTCATGGAAAGCTAGAGCTACCAAATTAACACCAGTGTCTGTCTCAGGTTCACGTCTTTCCAATCGGGGCAACAAATGATTAAGCTCAGTGTGTGCTCTACAAAACTCAACCAGATCTAACTTGTGCTTGAGCGTCCACTCAGGTTTGCAATAGTCTTTCAAGATCCACACTTGAATCTCAGTAAGATTTGCAGTGACACAATGGAGATAGCCTTCAGAATTTCCTAGACACTCCACACTTTCAAGCTCAGGGCCAGGTAATTTAATGACTGCAGAGAGCTCCTTTTCCACATCGAAAGTTATCATATAGTGGGCCATTGTCAACCAGTGAAACATATGACCAACAGAAATAACTTTGTTTTGATTTATTGTATAATCGCAGCATAAAACTTCCTCCGAAGTTTTCCATTCCTTCGTCACTGATGAGTATATCACAAAAGAATACGAATTTGAGAGTGTCTTTGAATTCTGAATGCCAACCAACTTAAAGCATGGTTTAGTGGTGTTGGCCAAAAAACCATTGGGATAGAAAGTGAACCCGAAATACTGAGCTACGCTACTGATTCTAACTGGCTCAAATGCAACCGAAGAATTGCCTGTTCTTAACGGCTCAAATGCAACCCATTCCCTGGTAGCTGGATTGCAGACATATATCATAAAATGCAGCTCCAAACGTGGTTCTCCATCTGGATCACAATTTTTTATCCTCACAGAAGGAACCAAGCCGCGACAACAAAGGATCCCATTTGAAGAGGCCATGAGGACAACTCGTTCAGGGAGAAACCTGAAAAGTGATTCCTGCCCTTTGGAGGAACTGTCATGTAGACCAATGTAGATAGCCTTCTTTAAATGAAAGTAACTCCTAAAACCAGCCCCACTCCTCTCTCGAATCACAAAAAAGAGAGCTGAGGGACATGTCCAACGTTGGGAATGAATGCGCAAAAAAGCTGGATCGGAAATGAAAGAATTCCATGCTTTGGAGACGCATCTAGCAGAGCCAAGTTCTTTGGTGGATAATCGAGATAGGATTTCAGTGGCAATATCTCTGTTTCGGAGAAAATCTGACATCTTCTTTCTCTATCCCGTCTTTCTGAGCACAAGTATAAAATTAAAAAAAGAGTAAAATTCGCACACCCTAAAAAACCAAAGAAATTAGGATATAGATTAATCGTAAAGAACCTGAAGAAGTTGATTTGCAAATTAGGGTTTCTTCAAGCACTCGATCAGTGGACCTCTTGGGAGGGAGAATCAAGAGAAGTAAACATTTAGCAACTGTGCGCCAACCACGGACTTGGAGCACTCTAATATAATCCATACTCCTCCCTCTCCACCAACTTTCCTTCTTTGCGACAAATCTTATCCCTCTATCTCACGATAAACTTTCCTTCTTTGCTATCAATTTCACTCCTCTCACAGCAGAAATTGTTTGGCAGACTTTAATATACACATCATATATTTACTTAAATTATGGAAGAAAAATTCATATCACTCCAAGAATAACCTGTTGATAGTTATGCCACCATCCATTCAGGGAAACCTATTAAATTCTTCCGAATCAGACAAAAAAAAAATCCAGCTCACTCTGAAATCTTATAAACCCTAAAAAACCAAAGACCGTAACTTGGAGATTAATCGTAAAGATATCCTGAAGATGATGATGGGCAAACTGGGGTTTTATCAAGCTATCGGTGAAGCTCTTGGGTGTTTAGAGGCAGAGCAAATTATTTATGGTAAATTAAAATTAAATTAAAACAAAACTAAAACTGTGTGTTGTCACTACCGTTCCGGTTTTTAAATTGAAACTGAACATTCTGGTTTCGGAGTATTTTGACGTGCTGTTTTGGTATTGTATTGTTCATATATAATTAAATATATATGTATATATATATATATGAAAGAAATAAAATATTAATTTAACAAACATAATTAAAATTTGAATTTTTTTTATTTAAAATATTTTGGTGTTTTTAAATTATTTTGATGTATAAATATCAAAAATATTTTTTTTAAAAAAAATAGATTTTGAACCCGGAACGGAACCGAAGCGTTATGGCCGGAATTTAGCCAGAATTTCCTCAATGGACCAGAATTAAAACCGAGACGAAAATGACGTCGTTTTGTCTTGATTTTTTGAATAGAACGGAATGTTCCGGCCATTCCGGAACAGAACGGAATTAACAAGTATGCTTTTAACAACCAGAAAATAATGTAGTTTAGATTATTTTGATATTATTTTTTATAATTTTTAATTAATTGTTTTAAGTATTTTTATATCATTTAGATATATTAATATTAAAAATATTATCTTAATCAGATAACCAGATTTCTTTTCATATCCACGATAATGTTGTGACATCATATTATATTCCTATAATTTTTTATTAACCTCTAATCAGTCGTCTAATTACCTATCAATTCTCAACCAGGTCTCCAAACGAGAACTATTCCTCATCAAGTCTCTAAAGTATTAAACATTCTTCAATTTAGTCCTCATTTCCATACCTGTTAATATTTTTCTGTCTCAATTTCCATATATTATCTCACAACACAATGCCATTTTCTTTATTTAAAAATAAAATATTTCAGATTAAGGGCCTGTTGAAAAACAAATAGATACTGCAGAGTTCCAACTGAGAAAAAATTATCCAGAGACTACATCAAGAACTAATTCATAATTAACCAGACTCAGTAACATCCTAAGGAGTCTGGATTCTTCAAAGATACTCGTGCCTGAATCGAAGAGTCCTCCGAAACATGAACTAACGTTTTGAAGTTTGAAACGAACAAGCCGTTTGTTCTGTGTCCTCCCTTCTCCTCTTTCTCAGCATATTTCTCGAGTGATGTTATGAGCACTTAGCACTACAAGCACCGCCCTTCTTTTTTCCCGCGAATTTCACTTTCTGCAAAATCTTGTCTTTGACATCAATGATCAATCCCTTCTTTATCTTTATCTCTCTAGAACAACTTGATAACTCTATTGCCTGTTTGGTTTAAGTTTTCTCTCACCCTAATCAAAAGTTTTCCTTTTGCTTCTTTTTTTAGCCGTTACGACTTACGCGTTCTTTCTTTCTTTCTTTTTTTTTTTAAAAAAAGGAGGCGTTTTTCTTTTTTACAAACAAGAAAACTTCTGTCTATTATTCTTAGTTTCCTTAAAACCATCCTAAACTTTAATGTTAGCGTTTAATGTGCTTCCTAATTATCTCTGTTTCTTTCTTAAAAAAAACTGGATTACCGTTATGTAGTATTGTTGAAGTTGATAAATCTTTGAAAGAAAAGTCTTAATTTTTTCAGGGGTTTTAAGAATTTAATTTAGAAAGTTTTTTTTCCATCGACACCCTGTTAAAGACTAAAGATCCCCCCCACCCCTCTAAAGGGTGGCTTGCTTTTGTTTTGTTTTTTGTTCATCTAGAGTGTGAGAGAGATCATGGTTGAAGTTAAGGAGATCAATTCTAATTCAAAGACAAAGGGTTTAGTTTATTGGACTGGTTTAGTGCCCCATGGTGGCATTCGCAATGCAATTCAAAATCAACAAGGGTTTGTCATTCTTCAATTATCTGTTTATTTATGTTGTAAATATTAGTATCTCTTTGATGTTTCTGTAGTTTGAACTTAATTCCTGTAGCAGATAAAAGAAATTAGATTTATGAATTTCAGTTGTTTTTGCACCACCTCTCTCTATCTTGCTCTCTGTTGAATGAGATACATACTTGAATGATGCTAGTTTTTCTTGTGTTTTAGGAGGATCACTGGTCCTGCACGACGATCAAGCAAATGGACAGGGGATGAGGTTAGGGTTAGAGGTTTTTTTGTTCAGTCTCAAAATAGCTTTTGTTTTTTTTTCCCCTGTAAAATATTCCATGGTGTTTACCAGAATAGATAGCTCCATTTATGGCATTGAATTGTGTATCTTTCTAGTTTCCCAATTTCAAATATTTGTCGATTTATACATGTGAATGGCTGCTTGTTGTTTTGGGATGAAATTGTACCTAGGAGCTGTGTTTATACTGTTTGTAAGGTGTTTCAGCTGCCTTAGAATTCAATTTTCATATGGACAAATGACCTTGCATTTGTTTTCTTGCTTATCAGGATAAGATTTTAGCTGATGCGGTCAAAAGATACAATAGCAGAAATTGGAAGAAGATCGGTATGCTCCATCACTATCTCACACTCAGCTTTACTTGTAATAGTTCTATTTTGAATCTGATTAATGGT
Organism: Salix purpurea; assembly: GCA_027405865.1. NCBI lineage: Eukaryota > Viridiplantae > Streptophyta > Magnoliopsida > Malpighiales > Salicaceae > Salix > Salix purpurea. Next base: position 7,935,389 of record CM050334.1, read on the forward strand.
GAGCTGGCCTGTTTTTTCTTCATGCTTGGATTAATCCCTTTTGTCCTTGCAAGAGTCAATGAAGGCTGTGATCTTCATTAGCTGGTCTTCAAAGTCTGTTCCGGCTGAGTTCGAGCTCATTTCAGTTTGGTTTACTATAGCTGTCATTGCTGGTGTATTATTCTGATGAAATTGAGATCTTTTGCAGCTGAATGTGTTCCTGATAGAACAGATGTTCAGTGCCTGCATCGATGGCAGAAGGTTCTTGACCCTAAACTTGTCAAGGGACCCTGGAAAAAAGAGGTGAAATTTTTTTGGTCCTTCGTCCCAAAAAAGGAGGTTGTTTTGTTTTTGTATAATCTGTGACCATGACTCATATTTACTTCATTGGTTCACCAGGAAGATGATCTCATTCGAGAGCTTGTTGAAACACATGGGAACAAAAAATGGTCTCAAATAGCAAAACACTTGCCAGGCCGCATCGGCAAGCAATGCCGAGAAAGGTACTTGAACACATTTCACTTTGCAGAAGTGAATTTTGGATCATTCAAATGTGCTTCTTTGTTTGAGAATATTCTTATTTGAGAACCAAGTCCTCGCACAATTTTTTTCAGGTGGCACAACCATTTAAATCCAGATATTAATAGAACTTCATGGACCAAAGAGGAGGAGGGGATTCTCATCAAAGCTCATGGGGCATATGGTAATAAGTGGGCTGAGATCGCAAAGCTTCTGCATGGAAGGTATCTCTACAGGTTTTGTAGAAGAAAAGTTGGTGCTAATACTCAAAAACAGATGACTTTCTGTTTATGCATATGGAAAATCACGTTGTTTTTGTATTTATTGGAAAATACCAGGACTGAAAACTCAATAAAAAATCACTGGAACTGCTCGGTGAGGAAGAGAATAGAATCATATCCAGCTCGTGGTTTGGACCTTTATAGTTACAGGACAGAAGCAGATGGCAAGAAGCTCGAGGTGGGCAAGCAAAGAAATGATCGGGGCATGAACTTGTGCTCAAATGTGGAACCTTGTTCACTGGATTTGGTTCTTGGAAATGTTGGTCGAAGGGAGGGCCAATCGGTGGCACCAGATAATGAAATCTGTAAGGAGTGGAACGATTCAGCAAAGTCCACTGGTAGAACTATAAGTACTAGAGCTACTGATGCATGTGGTCTGTCCAGCCAAGATTGCAGAGAAAGTGCTAGTAGTGCATACACATCTGAGTCAACCGACCATTCCTCCATTAATCAGCCTGGAAATATCTGCGATATTTCTTTCGGTGGTCTTATGAGGTCTCCAAATTCACAGGAAAGGACTCGTGAGACTGCAAATACTGTCGATTCATTGCCTTCCGAAGCACTTTCTTCGTCTCTGGATCTCTCTTTGAGCACTCCATTCAGCGCACGAGGATATGATGAAACAATGGGTAACGTGTCTTCTCCCTCTCTCATTTTCCAGCATGTAATCTAGAGTTACTATGAACATTGCCTCTGAAAGTATCTCGAGGTGAATGTGCCTTAGCTACAGGGTTAATGTATAAAGTATGAGGTGTTTTACAATCACAAAATCAAATCAAGTAACTGAACTAACCGTCATTATTCTCTTATAATGACAGATGAACATGAGAAGAATATAGGGGCAGGAGGACCTAACACTTCGGATAAATTACATCATGGCTTGTGCTATGAGTCACTCCAGCTAAAGGATTTGAATGTTTTCCCGGAAACCGGTAGTTTTCCCAGTACAGATTGCTACATCGGAGGCCCAGGTTCCTTCTCCACTCCAGTAAGTCGTAACAGAGTGTCTCCTAACTCTAGCAGCCCAGAATCCAGATTGAGAAGCAAAGCAAGGAGTTTCAAAAGCACGCCATCAATTATAAGGAAGAGAAGCTCTGTTGCTTTGAGACAAGCTGGCTCATCTGATAAAGATGATAATGGCCTCCGATCGCTAGGTTCTTGCTCATCTGACAAAGATGGTGATGATTATGTGGATCTATTAAACAAGAAGCAGCTTTTCCTTTCTCCTCCGAAATCTAATAAGCTTGAAACTTCAGAAGGCATGAAATCTGTAGAAAAACGCCTGGAAGACGCTTTCAACATACAAGTTTAATATACTGTAGGACGAGGCCAGATCCATACCTTCCATAACTTCATCTACATCATCTGAATTTTTTTCTCCTGCTAATTGTGACAACTGACAACGTTGTTTCATAGGCTCTGAGCGTGCTTAGAATGTTTTCCTTGTGGAATTGCTTTTCTGCTTAGTTAAGAGAAGTTTAGCTCATTGATGTGAAGTAAGTGAGTCACATTTTCCAATCTTTTCACTTTCTTTTGGTGCAGCCATTTTTCCTTCTCTTGTAGCTGACCCTCTTATTTGCAGATTGATTAGGATCTACAGTGGATGCACACTGGCATTGCTTTGATCTTTCATGGGTCTTAGGAGTAGTGGATTAGCAAATCTGTCTTTTGTTTTGCAAAAGAGACGCCATTGTGGTAGAAGGTTGTCGATAAAATGACGACCTGTATCATTCCACGTAGAGTGAAGAACAATTTAGGAAAAGTCTACGGTTTTATGGTGATTTTTCTTCTTCTTTTTTACTGGTTACAGAGAAGGGATCCATCCACTAATTGAAATTTCAGAAATTATATTTTCCAAACATTATTAATGTGTTTTTTTTTATAAAAAAAATTTAACCATGAATTTAACACTTGTTGTATATTGAGTGATATTTTTAATGATATATATTTTTAAAAAATAATATTGAGATAATAATATATTAGAATAACTTGAATTAACTCTTATAACCCGTGAATGAAGTCATGAAATCATAATAATATTTAAAATAAAATTAAAAATTAAAAAACTCAATTTTTAATCAATTCTATGTTGAAAGTTAGAATTGATTAAAAAAATAAATTAAAAGAAAAAAGAAAAAAAAACACGAGTTAAGCAATCATGCACCTCACTAGATTTAGTAAAATGTTTTTTTGTTAAATATGGGATTAATGTTCATTTATTTATACAACAACTAGGCTCAAGGCACTTTTTTGTATGAAATATTTTTTTTTAAAAAAAAAAACCATGAAAAACGTGTGGGATTGAATAGCAAAAACAAAATTAAATTTTTAAAACTAAATAACAAAAAAACCCTTTTTATTTTAATCTAAATAATAAAAATAAAAAATTGAATAAAAAGGACAAAATATTTTTAAAAAAATCTCGAGGGACTAAAAATGTATTAAAAAAAGATTAGATTATGGTCAATCTATTTTGTAAAAAAAATCGAATTATTTTGTAGTCAACCTATTTGGATGGACTAAGATATAAAATGTAGGGGAAAGAAAAAGGTTAGGAGCACATGTGAATCTACTTGATTGACTCATCAAGGTTTGGCTAGCTTTCCAAGCCTTTTTTATTTCTCTTTATTTTAAAGGGCAAACAATGCTTTGATCTTTGATCTTTTTAGGCACTGTGAAACTGGTCTACACTTCTCGCTACCTTCCATCGCATGCTTGTTGTAGTTAGCTGATAATTTATGTTTATAAGCTTTTTATAGTGTGATTAAACATGAACATGTATGAAATAATACATGAAACTTGATTAAACCGAGGCTTAACTGAGTTTGAGTTGAGGTTTGACCAAGCTATTTTTGAACGGTCATATTTACTGTTTATAAATAGTAATATGCATGACACTATTCATAAATAGTGATATGCATGGTACTATTCAGAAATAGTATTTCTTATATTTATTTTTTAAAAAAAAATTTAAATTATAAACAATATAATTCATATATATTTGCAATGGGGTTGATGTGGCGATAGGGGACTTGAGATCTGCATAGTAGGTTTCGAGTTCGAGTCAAGATATGCATATCTTGTAAAAATCTAGGACAACTAGGGTTTTACTTACTCACCTGACCCTCAAAGTATATTTTTCGAGGAGTATAGTTTCCTCGAATCTTAAAAAAAGAGAGTATAATTCATATGAATGATGCTTGATAAATAATATCTTCAGTGAGTTAAAGAATACAACTAATGCATTCACGGCTGAAAGTGACAGAGAAGAAGCGGGAGTTGAGCTATCGCCGACACTGATCCGCCACCATCAACTCATCTGTGTGAACCACCATGCACAGAAAATCACGATTTTTCCCATTTCAGATCTATTCCGGCCATAAATAAATATATAAATGACACTTCCATCAGTTTCTGCGAGAGCTGAATTGTGACTTATTTATTTGATGAAGCTGAATTGCAAATGAAATTGAAAACGGTATACGATGTGGATGGCTGCTTTAATGGTGTTTTGGCGGCAAGAAGTTGGTCGGCAGTCACTGGAGCCTGGACTTTCAGAGTAAAATAGAAGCCGACAAACTGTGCCCGGGTATCTGTGGGAGACAAGCTCCGATTCTTTTTAAGAGCATGGACAAACCTTCGACGACAGAGATGGAGGGAGCGAGTGGGATTCTTTGCTTGCGCTTGTGATGTGAAGCTGTTAAATTGTTTTTAAAAGTTTTTTTATTTAAAAATATATTAAAATAATATTTTTTTAAATTTTAAAAATTATTTTTAATATTATCATTTACAAATTATTCAACATGTTTAAATTTTTAATTTAAAATTAAAAATAAATAATTTTTTAAAAAGGTTTTGAAATGTAGTATCATACATAATTTAAATATCTATTTGAAAATATAATTAAAATTATGGTTTTTGTTCAAAAATATATTAAAATAATATTTTTTATTTTTTTTAATTATTTTTTATATTAACACATAAAAATAATTTAAAAACGTTTAAAATTTTATATTTTTTTAAAAGCAATTTTGAAGTGGATAGAGATATTTTTCTGTCATCTACGTCACGAATGGCCAGCTAAGGTAAAATTTAATACGGGACCCACAGTTAGTAATTGTCGTGGATTTAGAAAATGGTATCGTGGAAATAGACTATTCTTAAATAAAACCAGCATGCAGTACTTTGTGGTAAATATTTTTTTAACATGTGAGCAAAACTAGGTGTGTTATTTGTTTGTGTTTTTTTTGAAAATATATTTTTATTTTAAATTATTTTTTAGTATTTTTAAATTATTTTAATGTATTGATATTAATTTTTTTAAAAATAAAAAAATAATTTTTTTAAGCATCTATTAATAAAAAAAACAACTGCTATTACAATCATTGTCATCCATTTGAAGATAAATAAGTAAAATTATTGAGTAAAATTAAGAACTTGAAGAAAAATAAATAAAGTTATTGAGTAAAATTAAAAACAATCGAAGCTACAGATACCACATTGTCACTAACATCAAACTGTATGTATCGACCTGTAAATTACCTTATATACGTTGCCTTGACTCTGTCCTTCTCTCACATCTTTTTTCAGGCACTTCCGCTCAAGCAATTGACGCGCTGTGGCCTTTAGTGTTGTACTAAACAGAAAAGGAGAAGCCTCTCTTCTTGTCACGGATAAAATAAATCGAGAATGCCAGAGAATGATGTGGAGAAGAAAGTAGCGGATAGATATCTAAAGCGAGAGATTCTTGGTGAAGGTACTTATGGCGTTGTCTACAAAGCCATCGATACTAAGGTAATTAATTTTACCTGGATTTTGTCCCCTATAACTGGGAATTTTGAATCTTTAGGTTCTGTTTTGCTTGATATATGACAAATGTATAAAGATTGAAGAAATTTTTGAACTATTTAGGGTTTGTTTTGTTTGCTTTTAGAAAGGGATAACAAAAGAAAAGAAAGAAAGCAGCGTTTAATTTTGGTTTTCAGGGAGTTATTTTAGTTAAAAATATCAATTTAGTTTTACTTAATTTGATCAGATTTTAAGTTGGAATGCATAGGGTAATTGTCTGAAATAAATAAGAAATGGGGGTTTAGGTTACTTTAGATTGTTTTTGTGTTTTCAACTGATAGTTTTGGGCATGTTGCAGACTGGGCACACTGTTGCAATCAAGAAAATTCGGCTCGGAAGACAAAAGGAAGGAGTAAATTTTACAGCACTTAGAGAGATTAAGCTTCTTAAAGAGCTTAAAGACCCGAATATAATCGAGTTGATCCATGCCTTCCCTCACAAAGGGAACTTGCATCTTGTGTTTGAGTTCATGGAGACTGATCTTGAAGCGGTGATTCGTGATCCCAATATATTTCTTTCACCAGGGGATATAAAATCATACTTCCAGATGACTTTGAAAGGACTGGCTGTTTGCCATAATAAATGGGTTTTGCATAGGTATTGCATTGTTGTTGAGGAGCTAGTTTGTGATGTTGAGTGTTGCCAGATTTGGTATCAAATGTATTGTGTTTGTGCTTTGCAGGGATATGAAGCCAAATAACTTGTTGATAGGATCTAATGGGCAGCTCAAGCTTGCAGATTTTGGTTTAGCACGTATTTTTGGAAGTCCGGGTCGGAAGTTCACACATCAAGTAAGTGTGTACGTTCAAGCATTTTCAGCTAAAGGATTTTGATAATTAAGGTCTGATATAGTGTTTTGCTTAAGAAATAAGCTTAGTAAACAGCAGTGATAGCTGATCATATGATAGATGACTGGTGTGGAACCAATTCAAATCTTTGTTTATGAACCATACATAATGTGTCAGGAATGTTGCTGCGATGTATAAATCATCATCCCCCCCTCTAAATTTGCACTTCGTATTTTGTTGTCATTTCTTTTGATTAAATCTGCGTCCAATCTTCTTCTCATGCTGATGCAAGATATTCTTTGTTATTTTTGCCTCTCTCATATTTGGGCATTGTTTTGATCATTTTCCTTTTGTCCTGTATTTCAATTTTTTGATTCTCCATTTAAAATTAAACTTGCAAGTTTGAATACCAATGTCCAGGTCTTTGCTCGATGGTATAGAGCACCTGAACTTTTGTTTGGTGCCAAACAATATGGTGCTAGTGTTGATGTATGGGCTGCAGGTTGTATATTTGCAGAGCTGCTTAACCGCAGACCATTCCTACAGGTGATTAGATTTTCATGCTTGTCATAAATGTGGTTCTCACTCTTGAAAATATTCTTCATAGTTTTAGCAGTCATATTAGTTATGCTGTTGGCCTATTCTCTTTCATGAAGAGTTCTATGTGGATTAAAGTTGTATTTTCAAACATTATTTGCAATTGGATCTCTAGCTGTAAAATTGGGAGTGCTATAAACATGGTTTGAAAATAGGATCTCTAGTTAGAGTTCTATGCAGATTAAAGTTGTACTATTAAACATTGTTTGCAATTGGATCTCTAGCTGTAAAATTGGGAGCTTGAGTTCTATAAACATGGTTTGAAAATAGGATCTCTAGTTTAATTCATTGGTACGGTGGCTACCAGCAAACTTTCACTTTAACACATTATTTTCTCATAAAATTTGGAATAGTTTTTGTGATTTTTCACAACATGTTAACTTAATACAATGCCTTTCCTCAATGCGAAGACTAATACCCGGGTTAGAGGTTAAGGGGCCCAATTCTAACAATGGTCAAAGAGGAAATTTTCATGATGAATCTATTTCCCACACTTGGAACTCTTTTCTTGAAAGTCCTTTTAACTGCATAACCTGCAATTATGCCTTGTTTTTCTGCTATGGCAATGTGAACTTCATTGTTGGTGTTGGGGCATCAAAAGATGTGGAATGGAAATTCTAAGATGTGTGGTTAAAATGGGCCTAAAGATTCATGAGGAGACTGGAATTTTTTCTCCTTCCCCTCCACCTCCTCCTCCTCTTTGGATTTGAGGGATTGGAGAATATAATAAAGAGGAATTTCCAAACTTCACAATATATGTGCTCATGCATTTAAGTTAGTTTCCCAAACAGTAATTCACCAAGAACAGGGATCGGAGAATAAAGCTAAAATTCCTTATTTGTGAATAAGACTTGTATGAATTTTCCACTCCCACCCAGTTATTTCGCCAATATTGTCAATGGACATCAAAGGGAATTCTTGCCTAAAATTTGCTAAATGAACACCAACAACAAGGAATCTCATCTGGCCATTTTCTTTTAAATAATAATGGGGTTCTGCCTTTGTTGTGAATCAGTAGGTATATTCTTCCTAGGTGCTTTATCAAAACTCAGCACATACGTTTTCTTCCTTTCTAAGAACATGCTGTATAGTGGATACAAACTGATTTTGCTAAAGCTCATTTTATTGTAACATCTGGCAAATCATTTTGATGTTTATCATTTGTATGTTCATGGAATATTTTGCAATCACCACTTGCAGAACCGGTTTAACTTTTAGAGATTGACAGGGGGATAGTGATATCGATCAACTAGGAAAGATCTTTCAGAAGCTGGGGACTCCAACTCCGTTGCTGTGGCATGATTTGGAATGGCTTCCTGATTTTGTAGAATATTCATCTCAGATTACACAACCTTGGCGAAAATTGTGTCCAACCGCTAGTGACGATGCTTTAGATCTGTTATCTAAGATGTTTACATATGATCCAAGAACTCGAATTTCAGTGCAACAGGCATTGGAACACAGGTCTGCAAAACTTTCAAATTTGAAATCTATATTATCATTTTTTTTCCTGCTCTCATCTCTGTTTTGCTTCTAGGTATTTCACCTCCATACCTCTGCCCACAGATCCAGCTAAGCTCCCAAGACCAGCTCCCAAGAGAGAATCACACAATCCTAGAACTTCAGATTTAAATGATGGTCCTGTTGTCTTATCACCAAAAAGGAAGGCAAGAAGAGTGATGTCAGATCGTGAAGGGTTTGATGGAAATTCATTCCAAGTTGATAAGGTTGATGAACGCGGTGGTGAGATTAGATGGGCAGCTGGGGATAACTCTGGCAGGAATGAACCGGTGCTGATGTCAGTAGATTTTTCTGTCTTTGGTTCAAAACCAATGAGCAGACCTACAATTAACAGGTAAAACTATCTCTATGAAGAATTACTTCAAAATGGTTAAACCATGTCTTTTTTCCCAAAAAATAATGAAAGCAAACAAGGTTGCAGCCCGTTATACTTGAAGGTGGAGTTTAGATTTATATTCCTTTGTTTCATGTATTTTCACAAGAAGTTTCATATTTGACCTAGAGCCCAAGGCTTCAAGTTTTCAAATTATGTGGGCATAAGCTTCAAAATTTAAATAAGTGCTTGTGGGACTGTTTTTATATTTTCCCTTTTCTTTTCTTTTTTCTTGGGGATTACGGTGGAGGCTAAGCTATGTTAAATTGAATAAGGCTAGGAGCACTACATAAGTTGGGAATGTACAAGACAGGCTTCATTATTATAAAAAAAAGTGACATTGGATTAAATGAACAAAAGCTAACCTGATGGTGGGATTTAAGCATTTAAACCAATTCATTTTACTCTTATAAGGTTGGAAATTTCACTTGTAAACTTGGGGTGGAAACAAGGTTGATTAATGAAACTTAGGATCAACTCTCTTGTGATTCAAAGTACCGTGAAATTCATGACAGGTAGAGAGAGGCTTATTTTTTTTTTTATTATTCTTTTTGATATTACTGAGAATCACTATAAATGAATCCCACAAATTGAATCATTTATTTGTGTCATGATTCTTTTACCATACAAGCTCACTGTTTGAATTTTAATATGATCATTAAACAATCATAAATAGACAGGAAAGGCATCTAGGAAAGGCTTATTTTTCCCCTCCCTTTCTGAAGGGTTTTTTTTTTTTTTTTATTATTCTTTTTGATATTACTGAGAATCACTATAAATGAATCCCACAAATTGAATCATTTATTTGTGTCATGATTCTTTTACCATACAAGCTCACTGTTTGAATTTTAATATGATCATTAAACAATCATAAATAGACAGGAAAGGCATCTAGAGAAATAAAATGATGGCTGTGGATTATAAAAATATCATTTTATTAACTAAATAAAACTAGCTTACCGAAAAAAAAGTAGGTAAAGAAAACTACATTAGATTCCAATTCCATTTTGTTAATGTGAAATAAAAAGTGAATTAGATTTGTATGATCATTAACTTTTTCCCCAGAAACTAAATTCATTGTCTGAGAAATGCATTGTACTCAACCTATATATCAGTCACATACCTTGCCTTCCACCTCTTGGAAACACAAATACAGGTAAATATGCTCTTGAGACACTCCCTCCCACTCCCTTTGTTCAGTAAAACTAGTTCTTTTGATGATACCATAATGTTTAAGGAAACTGCAACATATGCATCCAGACATTCAGTTTGCAATGATTACTCTCAGTGTTCTTAATATGTGTTGTTCTTTCTTCCCTGGTGCAGTGCTGACAGATCTCATCTAAAGAGGAAACTGGATCTTGAATTCCAGCATCCTGAATAAGAATCGTTTGTGTTACCCTTACTGGATTTGGCAATTTCTATAGAGGTCGTGTTATTTCTGGTCCTGCATTTATGATGAATGCTGTGACTTTCTTGAGTTCGTTGTAATTATATGGCGGCATCTCCCTTTCTCATGTTGGTGTGCCAGATCCTCCAATTGGCAATTTTCTGTCTAGAAATCATAAGGAAGCATCACACTACTAATCATTGCTTTTCTTGTGGCTGGTAAGTCATAAATAGTTGTCAAACAAGAGAGAGAGAGAGAGAGAGAGAGAGAGAGAGAGACATGTGGCTCCTTAATTTTTTCGGAGAATCTACACTAGTTTATGATTGGCCAAAATTTTGAAGTCCGAACACATTTTTAACTGTATTCTATACTTAAGAGAAGTTGGACAATTGCTCACCGTAATTATTCTCCAATATACATTGTGTTTATTGATGAGTGTACTTGGTTTCTCTTGGTAAGCTAAATAAGAAAATATTACAAGGCACCTCATGTTTTTATTTTCTATGTTCTTTCTGATTATTTCATGTGATTTTGTTCGAGAATGTTTCATCTTGATATGAGAGTGGGCCTGTATCTAACTTTCATATAGTCTCATTAATCATTATTAAGCAATTTAGTGCCTGTTATTTGCAGTTTATATGAATGTCTAGTCTTGATTTCTACATATAGTTTGGGATTTTGGGATTTTTCTTTGATGACCTGAGGATTTTTGATGGACAAGTTACATAATTAATTTATTGCAATGCATTTTAGATCAGGTGGTTCTTATTAAGCTGATTGCTGTGCAATCTAGCTTGCAAGACTTTGCCCTAGAGACAATGATGAACTATGATGACAAAGACCAAACAAAGAATGAATGCACGTTATGCAGTTCTTTATTTGTTGTTCCAAAAATAAAATTTAAACAAGGTTCCTGCTTAACCGTGACCTTTGAATTGAATGTGGTTTGACAAACCCTATCTCTTCATCTTTTCCTTTTGAATTTCTGAAAAATCATATTTGATTTTGAAATGATTATCTTATCAGTGCAATGTGGGTGGCAGTCGGCACAAGATATGAAGTGTGTCTATATATATATATATGTACAGTGCTAAGTTGTGCTCACTGGTCATCATATGAGCATTTCTAAAAAATATAAACATAAAAATATACATGGAATATTCTCTTGTTAGTTTTTTGTCATGCAATCATAATGAAAACGCGTACACGTTCTTTTATGAAATATTCCTGCAACAGACATTTTTATTTATTTGTCAAAAACTAGGTACACAACTACTTGGCATATGTTAGGTCTGCCATGCGAAAGAATTTGCTCTCACTCAAAAACTTCAAACTTCTCCCTGGTTGACATAGCAGTCAATATTGTTTAAGAAAGGAAGAACATATTCCATGTTTATGGTGATGTTCTTTTTTCTCTTGCCAAAAAAAGAGAGCAGAAAAACCAATCAATACCTTAGATGGTGGAGCTGAAACTTGAGACTGTTGCTTTGAAAGTACTCTAATGATCCGGTCGAGAGTAGAAGAGGAATGGCAATCATATGGAAATGAAATGCAGTGCTTCTGATTTTATTTTTTTGTTCATTTCATTCACGTTTCGATAAATGGAGATGGTAGCCACAACTGGCTGCTTTTTGGAGCGTGTGATTGTTCCGAGGGCAAAACTACAAGGGCTCTCAGTATTCAAAATCAGACCAGCAGATAGCTCCAGCCCCATTGCAATATTCAACGCAGCGTTTGACATTACTAATCAAAACGGTTCGTTTTGATGACCTCGAGTGGAGAAGCAACGGTCATATTATTTGAATCCATTGCACCATCAGCCTTCTTTCCCCGCATCCTCTTCCTTCTCCTGCTGAACTGTAACAGTTTCTTTGGTGGTTATTGCAGGCATGGAAAATGGGAGAAAAATGACGAATTTTCGTTTACCTTTGCTTATTGAAGGGTTTTTAAAGGTTAACTATTATCAACAAAACCATCAAAAGATTTAGGGGCAGTAGAAAGGCTTAATTAATATATGCAAAACAATCCGTGGTTTATGAATTCTTAGATGATAAAATCGATAGCTTTTAAGTGAAAAATTATGATAAATGAAAGAATGGATCTTAAATTCTAAGAGTAAGAGTGTTTTTTCTTGTTTGCTATGATAAGTGTTTGGGATTTAAAAATATCAATACTTAGAGAACATAAACAGCAAACTCTTTACCTAAGCGGTTCAAGAGGGTATTTATAGCCCATGAACCCTCATGTTTTGCTGGAATAGAGGGGTTGAAGAGTTCTCTACTGATAGCATTACCGGAGAATAAATATTCCTTACACAAATTTAATAAGAGACAAATATCCTTTACAGAACATTAATAGTATTGGAGATATAGTAAATCCTTAAAATACTTTTATTCACCTAGGAAAGGGAGATGAATATCCTTAATGTTAATATTTTATGTCAAGAGTCATGAGAATAAACAAATAAAGTCTTATGGTCCAACACGAGACCTCTAATGATATCTAGAACAATGGGGCTAGGTCTAGATATCATCTTTCATTGACCAATGAGGGTTGATGAACTTGTCTATATTTAATGATTTGTTAGTTGATTTTATTTGAGACTGTCCTTTGAATCATTAAGAATTAGACATGCAATTTTTTTCAATTATTTTCATTACAGCTGCAACTGGCCGATGGAACCACTGTTCCCTCAGAAACCAGTCATTGCTACAGGTGTATCTATCAGAGCACATACACGGTCAAAGTTCAGCCTAGAGAATGGGGAGCAATAAGTTAATCAATCTAATGGGGTATCTTCAGTTGATTACTCACAACGAATCCAAATTTTGTATATAATACTCAGAAAATTTTAGTCAGTCAATCTTCACTGGATCAAGACCTAAGTCAGAAAAATATATGAGCCAACATTTAACATATAGTACAGAGTACCATCCCGAAGAAAACATACATTTCAGATCTCAAGGGTAATAAAATGCAATGCAAATGGAATAACACTTCAAATTTTAACAAATCCTGTATCCTACTTCGTAGCCTGGGAAATAATGTTGCTTAACGAACTGGCCTGCTCTTTTGCAGCCTCCACCAATGAATCCTGTAGTGCAAACAAGGTAGCACTTGGATATCCTGACAAATTAACGAATCAAGAAATTGTCAACGGACAAGAAGAGGCGGTACCTGAGCAGCTATTAGCCTAGCCACTGTTTTCTTGCTGGACTCTTGAAGTTCACCAGCGATCAAAAGCTCATCCAATGCATAGTAGGCCTTCAATGTTAAAGCAGCAAACAAATAAATAAGCAAAGAAACTTTCGTATCCATGCATGAGACAAATAAATTATGCTTTATTTACTGAGACATGTTTGGAACAAACCACTTACGGCATTGTACTGCTTACAGTATGGGGTAAACCAAGATTAACTTTGAAGTGCTTGAAACTAAAAATAAGTTGAAATGAAAAACAAGCAGGCATACCTTATGGAAGTTGAAGATCAAGTCCAACTCACAGACCTGGAAGCAAATATAAATTGTTGAATTATTAATAAATGTGAACCATTGAATGGGAACTAGAATGCCAGTCAAAAAGACTTTGCAGCCCTTACAATAAACCAGAGTCTAAGGTCACTCACACTGCCAAAGTATCGGTCCAGAATCTCAACATAATGGTGAATTATTTCAAGGACCTCTAATTCGTTGTCCTCCTGATCAATGCCCATGCAAAAGTAAAGGCTAGCATACCTGGATGATATGCACATTGGAACCAACAAAGTTTATCAGCTCTGAGATGGATGGACGAACATATTCCAGATATTCACTGCAAAACACTGAATCATATTCTAGCTTTACCTTTTATAAACAACTTTGTGTCCTCTCCATTCAACAAAATTACAGAGCTTGGGCCCTCGAGTCAAAATTACTCCACTGAGTTCACGGATGACCTTCTCAAGGTGCATTAAGATATAAATAAGTATTGATAATAATGTAAGAAAATGCAGATTAATTCCAGAGAAGTATCAATAGAAAATTGTTCAATATACAGTTGAGCAGTATAAAATAGGTATTGCAAGGACCAAAAGCTCATTAACAAGGTAGCATTTTAAAAACATACATATCTAGGGGTTGATGATCTACGATACAGCAATCTCAAAGAGAAGATATTATTGACATTACCTTACTCCTTTCCTTCTGTGTATAAGGTGAATACCATTTTGTCAATCTCACTTTTCCTTGTCGACTAATGAGAAGTACAAATTGAATCTAAAACATACAGGAAGATGAGCATTAAAACCATCACTAACTTAGAAACTTTACACTTTACAATAGTTCTTTACACTTTACAATAGATGAAAACAAAATAATAGGAAAATACATATCCTAATCATCGCAATTATGACACTATAGCCAAAGCCTTATTTCCTGCCTCGTAGAATCCAGTACAAACAACCAGTCAGCTCAGCCCTTAAAGATCCTCACTAATCAATCAGTCTTCAATAACATAGACGGAAAATTGAAAAGAAACCCTTGATCCCAAATACGGTAAAAATCGACGAGAAAAAAAAACAAACCGTCAAATGTTACTATCAGATCTAAACTCTTGTACATAATAAAGATGAATATTGGATAAGTCAGCACCAAATCCCAATCACATTCAGTGTTCTCTTTAACATTACAAACACCTCATCTAATAACAAAACCCAGTACATACAAAGAGAAAAAATGAAATGGGAATTCAAAATATAAAAAAGAAAAAGGATTTTCAATCTAAATATTACCATTTTGTTAGTGTTGAGCAATTCGGTGATTGCCCCAGAAACCAAAACCTCAAAAAAAAACGCAGAAAAGAAGAGAAGATAGAACTAAATTCAGCAGATGGGTCTGCTGTTAATTGAAGCCCCACCTTGCTGCTTGCTTTTACGTTGAAAATAAAAAAGGTGCCAGCTTGAAGTTTCTGATCTAGACGAAGACGGAGAAGGGAAGTGGTGAAGTGGATTTTATCGGGCTGGGCTTAGAAAGATGTTTTCATTTTTGATAATGGCTTTTATTTGTTCAGGTCTGTGGGCTCGATCCATTCAAATCTGTATATATTCCCCCTTCGGGATGAAGTGCTCTCTCCACTTGCCTGATTGCTGACCATGAGTTAGCTGCTATACCATACAAAGTGAGGTGAGTGATATAGCTGCTGTAAAACAAGGTTTAAAATCCTTGCATGTGTTCTGGTGTTACTTATACCATCTAAGCTTGCAGACAATGGAGTTTTATATATTCTTATTTTCTTACCTTTCTCCTCTCAATACACCCAATTCCTATTAAACACAGGACTCGGTATCTGTTTGCAAAGCATTGATTGCCCCCCCCCCCCCCCCCCCCCCACCTTCTTGATCCTTGCTCTCCCAACTAGCCAGGAAACAGTCTCTAGATGCGAGTGTCTAATAATTCCCTAGTCTCTGGCCAACTACTGTCCAATTTCATCACCCCATAATCCAGCTCTTAGAGCATTACACCACCTCACACCTGCTATAGGTGTACTATCTTTGTCATATAAGATATATATCCCAGCGTCCACAGCTAAATGCTAACGATGACAAAAGATTATGATGAAGTTGAAGGTGGTAGATATTGTCAGCCAGCTAAATTTACTCCCTGCCAGCAACTGAATTAAAAAAAAATCTGTCAGAGGAACGAGCAGCTTCATGAATTCACATTCAATGGAATTACGGCATCATTGATTCTTTAAGTAGCCTTCTTTGCCTAAATCAAACGGGCAAATAGGAAAAACGAACAAGGTATGATCAGTTAGAAGAACTGTCGGAATGGTAACAGTGGCAAGACAGTGAATATATTTCTAAGATTACATGGAGGCTCATCGATATATGTATCTGTGAATGAAAACATAATTCCTTCCTTAATTGCTCTTGTTTTGAGTAACCCTTGAAAGCAGGTTATCGATTTCGTTTTGTTTTGGCTGTTTAGTTTGATATGTTTCGTGCCGGTTAAAAAAAACAAGATAAAACAATATTGTTTTTATCTCGTGTTAAGGAACCATCTCACCTAAAAGCTTAAGCTTGTAAGCGAGGCCCCATAATATGATTTATATTATTCTCTAACACACCCCCTCAAGTGAAAACCCTTTGGACTTGAAACTTGTACAGGCCCACATTACCTTGTGCTTGATTTTTTTATCAAATAGAATGGGGGTGGCGAAATTCGAACTCGTGACCGCTGGGTCAACAAGGTTCTGATACCATGTTAAGGAACCATCTCACCTAAAAGCTTAAGCTTATAAGTGAGGCCCCATAATATGATTTATATTATTCTCTAAATTTCGTCTCATTCCGGATTTTTCAGCCAAATACTGGTCGAAACATTCTCGTTTTGTTCCGCTCGTTCTGTTTCAGGTAAATAGTATTTTTTAAAAATAATAAATAATTTTACAATATCAATCATATCTCTTAATTTAATCGTTAGATTTAAATGAAATTTTACGAGTCTCCTAACATATTTATATATATTATGTTAAAATTTCAGAGCAATCAGAGAATGTAATGACCTTGCGAGATTAATGATTATATTCTTATAATATTATACATGTTTATAATTTTATTCAAAAAAATGATTTTATTATGTCTTTTTTTAGATTAAATTGTATAATTCTAAATAATTTTATTTTTAGATTTGAATTATATTTTTTAATTAATATATTTTTAAATTATAAACATGTATAATATTACGAGAATATAATTATCAATCTCGCAAGGTCATTACATTATCTGATTACTCTAAAATTTTAATAATATATATATATATATATATATATATATTACAATCCCGAAATATTACGTCATAATTAGAAAAAACAAATCACCATCCATAATGAAATTGACAACGAAAGAGACCTCGCTTGCCTTCGCCAAGTAATTAATATCCAGTTATTAGAGTCTCGTGCCTTGCTTGCCATCATGATGATCACGCAATCGGAGTCTCTTGTTTCCACCGTGAACTCACTTTAAACACTCCTTGATAACGTGCTAGTCTCTCTCTTTTCTATCATGGAGAATTGTTTTAGGGCTGTTTGACACAGCTGTTATTGTTATGGTTGAAGTTGAAAAAAAACTGGTTTAGGAAAAGTGTTTTTTACTGTGGTTTGTAACTGAAATTTGTGTTTGGTTAAAACTGTGATCGAGTTTGAGGTTAATGAAAAGCAGTTTCGAGTGTTTGGTTACCATGCTTTTCATATTGATGTCAACTTGTGAAATTACTTTAAAGGACACAAACATATATTTTTTTAATTATTATAGATTTAATTATCATAATAATAAAATATAATTAATAATTCAAGTAAATTACACTATTTTTATTTTTTTTAAATATGATTTTTATATTTTTTTTAAAAAATTGGATTGGGCCGACTGTGACGCAAAACGGTGCGTTTGGTTTTAAAGAAAAAACACAAAACGCATCGTTTTGCCTTTCGTTTTCATTCATGCATTTTACTGTGCATTTTTACTGTTCACCGACTGTGACGAGAGGGTCAACGGCCGGTACCGATGGGTAGAGGAGGTCGAGGTGGTTGTCCCTGTCGTGGTGACGTCGAAAATGGAGCTGTGTGGTGGCCGGTAGGAGCTCTGGAAGGTCAACTGCTGACGCCGTGGCTGCCTCTGGTGCTGCTGGATATCTTGAATTTCAAGCACATATATCCAGAATATATTGAATTTGCAATCAGGCACTTGCAGGAAGGGAAGCTTGTCTATGTCGAAGATATAGCAGAAGGCCTGGAAAATGCTTCGTCCTCTCTGATTGGAGTTTTCCATGGTCGTAATATGGGCAAGAAAGTTGTTCTTGTCGCTTCTGGCTAACATTTTCGAGATGGTCGATGCTCAAAATGGTCGTGTGGTGGGGATGTTTTTGAGATATATGAAGTTATGCTGCCCATGATTTTATTTTCACCGACTGAAAAGAGTTTCTATATTTCTGTATTTGACATTGGCAACGCAAACCTATAGTGTTTCTTCTGATAATGCTAAAGCTTGCCCGTCTGAATATTGTTGCTGGTTCAGTTTTGAGACAGACTTTCCAAGGATTCATAAGCTTAAACCAGAGCGTTGTTTATTTTCATTTCACAATTTAGTGGGACCACAGAAAAAATCTGGTGTACCGTTTGGTAAGGGTTGAGGTTGGGACTGCGGTTCAACGCACCACACGTTGAACCGCTGTCCCAATCCCAAACACCCACTTAGTGGTCTAGGTAGCTTCTATTTTTTTTATTTTCTCGTATATAATTATATTTTAAATTTTATTTTTATGAAA
The DNA here is from genome assembly GCA_027405865.1 of Salix purpurea. Taxonomy (NCBI): domain Eukaryota; kingdom Viridiplantae; phylum Streptophyta; class Magnoliopsida; order Malpighiales; family Salicaceae; genus Salix; species Salix purpurea. Next base: position 7,953,986 of record CM050334.1, read on the forward strand.
GATAAAATAAATATTTTTTATTTATTTTTCAAAACGTTTTATCTAACTAACTAATATAAACACCACAAAAAGTATTTTTCTAAAATCATAAACACCAAAACAGAAGTTTTCAGGCTTTGGTCTAAGAAAGATTCCAAATTTAAGGAATTGAAAAACACTGAGAGATGACAGAAACCTCTTCTTCTTCTTCTTCTTCTTCTTCTTCGGCAACAACAATCATCTCCAAAGACTTACCTTCAGAGAATGTCTTGGCAGTCGAAAGGTTTTTTGAAGGAGTAGGAATCCATGCCTCTCCCCCTCAGAACTCCACTTCTAAAGACTTTTATTCCGATCTCTTTCGCGACCTCTTCAAAGTTAACCATGTCCAACGTGGCCGTGTCTCCTGTATCGTCCCTGTCTTGCCTGTTGTTGGCGTAAGATTTTCACTCTTCCCTCTTGTGTTTAATTCATCAAGAAATTGGATTGAAAAATAACTTTTTTTGTTACTGCTCTAGAATTACTATAATGGACTACATGGAGGCGCTGTTGCAGCGATAGCAGAGAGAGCGTCCATTGCTTGTGCTAGAACTGTTGTGGCTGATGATAAAGAGCTCTTTCTTGGTGAATTAAGCATCTCTTACCTCTCTGCAGCAAAGCTAAATGTGAGCTTCTCTTTTGGTGCATGCCATTTCAGTTTCCTGCTTTTGCATTTGTTTTGTTGTTTAGTTTTTTAAACTCGTTCACTTGCCAGGGCAACTTCTGTGTCTGAGTTTCTTGGAGCAACTAGTTTATTTGTGAATATTATATGGGTTTCACATGCTTCAGGATTTTTATCTACAATTTAAACAATTTATCTTGACAGGAGGTGTTGGTAGTTGAAGGGTCCGTATTGAGGAGAGGAAGGAATTTGACGGTAGTTGCATCTGAATTCAGGATCAAGAAAACCAAGAAGTTGGTTTTTACTTCTCATGCTACCTTCTATCACATCCCCGCTGCCAAGTTATGAAATTTCTGCGGTTTTACATATGATCTTGTCTGCAACTTTTTGAATGCTCTGCCTGTAACCTTGAATAAAGTCTTTTCATTTGTTCAATAAGAATGAGATGCCCATGGCTGTACTCTGATATCCCGTCGCAGATAGCTGATAGAATGTGTTTGTGTGCCTTTTCGTGGAGTGTTTGTATAAACTCTATCAGGAATGAGATAATGACCATTTCAAACAGAGTTATGAATGTGATGGTGAAAGGGGATGTTGGAATCTTTTAATCGAGTTCATTATCATGGGTCGGAGCTATCTTTTGCTGGTTTTATCATCATAGAAATGTCAGCAGTGGATCCAGGCTCAGGTAAAAAGGATCTTTCTTTCTGAAGGGTAAACGTTGAAACAGAATAACGCTCAAAAAACTGTGGAATTTCGATGGCTCATCTGGCATTTTTGAACTGATTTCTTTTCAATGATGAAAAGAAAAGAAGAAGAAGCTGAACTGGATTTCTGAAACAGGACATGATAATCCTAGAACAAAGCGAAAATTCACTCAGCAAGAACATGGCAACGATTAGAGCTCTTACATTCACAAATTCAGTACTCTGTCAGTCATTTCTGGTTCGCTTCCACATTCAGCATCTTTTACTGCTGCATTCTGGTCTTCTGTAATATTATCCATGTCGATGCTTGTTTCTATGAGCGATTTGCTGGGAAAGAGATTACAAGGTTTCATCATCTTCACTCGAAAACTCACTTGGTTGATAAATCAATACCCAACTCTAAGACAATGTTTTTATTACTATTATCATTACAGTCTAGTCCTAAGATATAAGTGTTTACTTAACTGGGGAGCTCAACTGAAAGGCTTGTCAAGGAAACAACCACCCGTCTATGATTAAGCGTAGGGCTCGCACAATTAGGATTTCTTTGTTCTATAACTGGCCGCTATTCCTATTCGAATTTCGAAAGAGCAGAGGAAGTTGGTGAACAGAAGCTCTTTCAGAGAAGGCCGGAAAAGCCCTTTATTTTTTATTCAGAATATATTAAAGTAATATTTTATTTTAAAAATAATATACACATAAAATATAAAAAAAATACAAAATAAGCTCTTAGGAAAGTTATTATTTTTAATTGATTTTTACAAAATTAAATGCAAGGAGAGAAAGTGAGAAAATGATCATAGAGAAAACGCTGATTTGAGGCCGAAACGACATCGTTGAAAGCTAGTTTATCCATAGAGGGAAAAAAAAGCACTCACAGTTGCAGAGCTAAGAAATGGCCACTCTAGCTCATCATCTCTCACTCCTCTCAAAACCATCACCACCATCACAACTCAATAACCTCTTCTTCACCATCCCTAGAACCCGGTTCAACCCGCAATCCAAACCCACTCGGTTCAAAGTCTTAGCCAGCCAAAGCGGGTTCTTTACTAAACTAGGTCGCTTAATAAAAGAAAAGGCCAAAAGTGATGTTGAAAAAGTCTTCTCAGGTTTCTCCAAAACCAGAGACAACCTTGCTGTCATTGATGAACTCTTACTGTACTGGAACCTTTCTGAAACCGACCGTGTCCTCGACGAACTTGAAGAGGTTAAGGAAATGCTTAAATTCTGAGCTTTTTTGTAGAAGCTAAAGGATGAAACTTTTGGTTTATTTTATATTTGGGCTTTGATTGTAGGCTTTGTTGGTGTCTGACTTTGGGCCAAGAATTACTATTCAGATTGTGGAGAGATTGAGGGAGGATATATTAGCAGGGAAGCTTAAATCAGGGAGTGAAATAAAGGTATTTATTTGATTACTATAAGTGTTGATTTATTCAGTTGTTCAGAAAAGATTGGCATTTGAATTGTAATGCTTCTTGTTTGTAGGATGCACTAAAGAAGAGTGTGCTGGATTTGTTAGAGAAGAAAGGGAACAAAACTGAGCTTCAACTTGGATTCAGGTTCTGATGTTTTTTTTTTGTTTTGTTTTTTTATAACTCTTTGTTGCTGTGCGATGGTAAAGTTTGTTTTTTTCGTTTGGAGCTGATATGGTTAGTGTTGTGTTATCAGGAAACCGGCTGTTATTATGATAGTTGGTGTTAATGGAGGTGGGAAGACAACATCTCTTGGTAAGTCAAGAATCGAGCTTCTAATTTTTGGTTTTGAATTGAATTTTGGAAAACGAGGGTGAACTTTTTGAGTTATCAGAATATTTACCTAGGCCAATCAAATGAATGTCAACTTTTTAATGGTTTCTGGTAATGTACACGTTGAGATAAGTATGGCCCTGATAAGGAAGTTGGTGAAGTATCAGGAGGTAAATTGTGGGGTGGTTTGAGTTGTAGATTTTACCTGGAAGCTTGGGGAGGTTTTATTACTCTTTTGAGAAATTCAAGGTCTTTCTTGAGTTTTTTCTATATATATATATATTGTTTCCAGTCGTCGCTAAAGAAATATGATCTCATTTGCTTTTGCTGCAGGAAAGCTAGCATATAGATTGAAGAATGAAGGGGCAAAGGTGAGATTTTGTTTGCCTTTTCTGCAATGTGATAAATGCCTTTACGAAGAGAGAGAGAGAGAGAGAGAGAGAGAGAGCACTAGAAAATTGGTATTTATGTAATTTTTAGAGCTGAATTGAAGATAATATTAGTCAAAGTTTCAGGCAATTGATTTTGACATCTTAAGGAAAATGTGATTATGGAGATGAGGACTCAAAGTTTTAATGAATATGCTGTTGAGTTTTCTCTAATATCTCTCTATGATTTTGTTTTACCAAATACCGATACCGTCTATTGATTCTACTGATATGGATTAAGATTAGATTTATCTCGGAGAATGCAAAATCTTCATCCTTGTCTCGCATTTAAAGTGCATGGTCTATGTTTCAAAAAGACTTACATCAAACAAATTCCTTGATGATTGTGTTGTATGGACTGAAACTATGGATGTAGCGCCATGTGGACTGTAAATTTTTTATAATTTTTTCTTCTTCAAAATATAACATTTTTTCTTCCTTTTTGCTGTATCCTACTAAACTAGGACAGAGAATCTGTCGTATGTCCAAATGTAGAAGAAAATTCAGAACTGCCCTTTATTTGAATATTATGTTATAGATCTTCTGGAAAAGCATTGCTATGAATTCCTTGAATAGATAGAATTATCACAGGGGATTAGAAAATTGATGTTGTCTCCTAGGGGAGTGAATAAAGTTAATATCAGCAATTGTAGAGGGTGTACCAGGAAGTGCAGTCGGAGTACTATACTATGTTCAGGGATCTTGCAGAAGTACTTGTGCAAGTGTAACTTTTTTCTTTCCAGCTGAATTGTTGCTTAGGTTATCCTTTTGTCTGCATGATACTGTCAAAAACAGAGATTTTCTTATCCATAACAGGTCCATCTTTATTTCCTTGTGCTTTTGCTATTGTTCCAGATACTGATGGCAGCAGGTGATACATTCAGGGCAGCTGCCAGTGATCAGTTGGAGATATGGGCTGAAAGAACTGGGTGTGAAATTGTCGTGGCTGACAAAGAAAAGGCCAAAGCATCATTAGGTAGACAACTGAATCTCTGATGAAATTATTCTCTTCTTTAGCTTTTACCAATCTTTAAAAGTTTGAATAACTTGGTATAGCTGCTAACATATGATCTTAAAGTGTTTTCTGAATAGTTATTTCTCAGGCTGTAAAGAAAGGGAAAGAACAAGAATTTGATGTTGTTTTGTGTGACACATCTGGACGTAAGTCAATGGTTATCCCATGATTAGCTATCAACTTTATGTGCTTTCTACCTGTTATATTTGAAATATATATCTACTCGTCAGGTCTCCACACTAATTACAGCCTCATGGAAGAGTTGATCGCATGTAAGAAAGCTGTTGGCAAAATAGTCCGTGGTGCACCTAATGTAAGCTCAAAATAGTCCATCATATTAGCATTGAAGTGCTTCGATGCATCCTGTAAATCTTTATAATCATGAGTTCATTGTGATGTTTCATATTCAAGTTCTTACTGCTATACCATTGTTTCTGTCTCATGCACCATATTTCATGGTTAATTTACAAGTTTCTAATCTGATAAGTTTTAGCAGAAATCTTAATCCCTTGAAATCTTTTGCCCAATGTTTTGTAATCACAGCTCGATATGGAATTTTGAGAAAATATATGTGGTTATGATCACTGGTTATGGAAAGTTCATTTGCTTGAGTTGAATATAGAAATTCTCTTCCGTGTCATTCCAAAATCTGATTTGATTTGAAACACAAATTTTGTAGATTTGTGAAATGCCATTTTTTAAGATTTGCAGGAAATCTTGCTAGTGCTGGATGGGACTACTGGTTTGAATATGCTTCCACAAGCAAGAGAGTTCAACGAAGTAAATCCCTATCTCATATTTCTCCATCAAGCATGGCTTGTTATTCATTGTTTTCATTAAGATGATTTAATTCCTTTTCTGAAACGTGATTATATGCAATTTAACCCCTTTTGGGACTTGTGAATACATATGCATGTTCTGGAGTTTTGGGGAGGAAACATTATCATGAACATGATGTTGATGATTTACTCCGGAAAAAAATGCTCTGCATTGCCAAGACTGAGCTTAAACAATAGATGGAATTCTTGTAGAATAGAAATTAACAAAATATTTTAGTAATTATCTCTTCATTTATAATTTTCATGTTCTCAACTTCCTTGTTGGAATTTTTGTGCCTGTGATAATTTTTGGAAGAAAGGAAAGAAGATTCTTAGAGCTTCCAGATGAATAATCCAAAAGAAGGACAGGAGAGAGGCCAAACCAAACAACCTTGTTAAGGAATGAACAATTAGACAAGTTGCTTGCAACACGCTCACCTATAACTTTTGTTTTTTCATTTATGTAAAGTTTCCCGATCACCATGCTTTGATGCTATTATTCTTTCAAGTGTCAAACATCTTGTTTGAGTCTTTAACATGCAACTGCACTGACAGGTTGTTGGAATAACTGGTTTCATTTTGACAAAACTCGACGGTTCTGCTAGAGGTGGCTGTGTGGTATGCTCCAGTCTCAATGGTTTCCTTTTGTTTCATGATTTTGGTAATTAACGACAACATTACTTTTCTTATGCAGGTCAGTGTTGTTGATGAGCTTGGCATCCCTGTAAAGTTTGTGGGTGTTGGAGAAGGTGTGGAAGACCTCCAACCCTTTGATGCCGAGGCTTTTGTTAATGCCATTTTTTCCTGAGGCAAGTCAGCATCATTTGACATTACGGCAAGTTGCTGAAAAATCTTGGATACTTGACCAACTTAATGAGCGCTCCACCCCCGCCGGCGTGCCCGCCGCCCCTGACTATGGTTGCATCGAACAAAGTGGCTGCTGCTACATGCCAATTTATATGTTTGAAAGCTGTAGGGAACACTAGTCAAAATGATACTTGTGAATTGGAAGGCAAAGAGAGGTTTTTGAGATGGTAACTCCGTTTTCTTTGTCATTAGAGACCATCATCCAGGAAATGAGCCACTTCTATTCAATTGCATATATTTTTGTAGCAAGTGGCAGTAATCGGACCCAAATCCCTTGAACTGTTCTTGAAGAACTGGAACCGAACCGAACCTAACCTCGGTATGTGAAAGTGGTTTGAGAATACCCTTGACAACAAAACTACAAAAAAGAAATTGCAGGGATGCATGTGCAAAGGGGGCGAAAATTAAAGGACGCACATGTAATTGGAATCAATTTCAACAAATCTCTGTCAAAACCGAGAATGGTCTTCAAATCATTTTCTCTCACTATAAGAACGTCAAATTCTAACATCCAAATTTCCATCCAAGAATCTTCCGAGCTAGCTCCACCGCCGTCTCCAACTACCATGGAGACTCGTAAGCCAAAACCTGCGTCTTCAACTTTATTTCACCCTTTCGTGGAAATTATTAGAAGTCTGAGCATCCACGGCGCCATCTACCTGTAAAATTCATAAGATCAAATATTTTTCTAATTAAAATGTCTCCAGCTAAACATCCATTTCCTTGTTCAAATGCTAGGAAAAGGGGGAAAATAACACTAACCAATTTCAACACACGTTCACTTGACCACCATCTTCCCCTTAAAACCGTAGGAATTAGATAGTGGTATTTGAATATTTCATCAAGTTACTGGAAATTTATCATAATTAACTCCACATGCATGGCTTTACGCCAGGCTACCAGAAAGAACATTTCAGGAATACAGAACACTTCGGCTATAACGTCAAATGAGTTCATAATATATAATCCAGGAGCAGGCATCCCACTAGCAGCCTGCAGGGCAGATTTTCTCATCCGTAGACCAGGTTTAAAAAAAAAAATCAGCCCAAAAAAACTATACGATAACATATAGGTTGCATTGCTCAAAAGGGTGTAATCTATATATTCTTTTAAAAATTAGATGTGTTTAGAAAAATAATACTGAATTATAGATTATATTTTTCACAACCACAGCCACGTGAATTATGAACTTGTGCTATGTTTTTTTAGGTTATGTTATTTTTGGAAGACTTAAATAAAAACAATAACCTTTGTAGTGGGGTCCAAGTTTGATTGCCCATAAATTCCTCCCCCGGACTTGAATAAAAACAATAACCTTGGTTCAAATCAGGGTTGTCAATACCGTTCTGTTCTGGCCGGAACGTTACGTGCCATTAAAAAAATCAAGACAAAACGCCGTCGTTTTCGTCTCGGTTTTAATTCCGGTCCGTTCCGGAAATACCGGCCAAATTTCGGCCAGAACGTCTCAGTACCGTTCCGGCTTTAAAATCCTTCTTATTTTGATTAACTTGTGATTGTGTTTCTAATTTTAAGATTATGTTTGTTTGAATTTGTGTTTATATTGTATAATTTAAAGTTAATTTATCTTGAATTTTAATTATGCTTGTTAAATTAATTTTTTAATTTTTTATATATATATATATATAATTAATTATATATAAATAATAAAACTCCGAAACAGTATATCAAAATACTCTGATACCAAAAAATTTCTATACCAATAAAAAAATCAGAACGATGACTACCATGATTCCAATGGCTCCTCTGGCGTGTTTAAATTAACAAAGCCGATCCGCTGCCTGGCGATCATTTAAAAGACGGTTTACACGGCGAAAGCCTTTCGCCGAAGGGACAGTGAATTTGCATGTCGGAAATGCCGAGCACACGTGCTGTTTGGTTCCCCGAGAAGTTATTTGAAACTTGAACAGCTTTTTTTTTTTTTTTTTATCAAAACAAACAAAATAAACCCTGACCTCCATGTTTCAATTGTTTTTTACATAATAAAAATGGATGTATCTTATAGACTACGGGTTGTTTTTCATTATATTTTAAAAATATTTTTGAAAATAATTGAGTTTTATATTATTTTTTTACTTTAAATTAAATATTTTTAGTATTTTTATATCATTTTCATGTGCTAATGCCAAAAATAATTGTTTTTTTTTAAATAATTATTTTAATATATTTCTAAATAAAAAATACTTTTAAAAACAACGAACTACACTCTAAAACATGTTAGACATCAAAATATTAAATCTTTGATAGCTTATTAAAAAATCCATATCACCTGCTAGGTGGATTAATCCTTAAATCATCTGATAATTTCAATAATATTTTTATTTTTATATCGAAATATAATTCAATTTAGGACTCCCATATATTCATTGCACCCTATTTTATTAGTCTTTAATTTAAATATAAGTAGATGGTCAGGGTTTTTTTTTATGTCCTGTAATTATCAATAATTTTTTAATGCAATCACTATATAAATGAATATTGCAGGAAAGTTGTAGAATTTTCTCCTCGGTAATCTATTCTTTTGGAAGAAAATTAAACGTTGAAGCAGTTCTTGAGCTTTTCCATGCAATTTCTTTTAATATATATTTCCTCTCTAGAGTTCCTTTTAAATTCTTTTGTTTCATTTAGACAAAGACTTTTTCCAGTCCATTATACTGGATAATTAAACAATTTTTAGTCCAATTTCTAGATTTAAGAGTAAAAGAATGCATGAAAAATCATAAAAATATGTAAAAATGAAATATCAAAGAAACATGTTCTATCTCGCTTCTTAATATCACCCAACATGTTCATTTTAGTTAATCATTTTCTTTTATTAACGTGGATGTCCGGGCTATCTTGCGTACACTTTGACTAATCTTAAGGACTCTAAAATTAACGACCATGTAAATTTTCAATAATCATAAATACGAGGCTCAAACCTAAAATCATATCTTTTAGTTAACCATGATATTGCCGTTAACAAATATGGACGGATTAGTGACATGCATGACTTCTAGCTGCAACCTATGATTCTTCGATGTTTGCAATTATGATTCTTCGATGTTTGATTGCCAGGCTTTTATCCTGTGATAAAATATCAGCTATATCAGATAATCATATCTATCAACATTAAATTACATGTTAGAGAAATAAATTGATCAATTAACACCTCTAAGATATCATTTAATAATGCTTGTTGATTCTTATCAAAATTTTAATTGAATTCTTAGTTTAAACGAAAATAATATTGAGCATGTCAAACTCGTTTAACCCATTTAATTTTTTAGAGATGTGATTAAATATATGTAAGACTCAACCAAATCAATATGGTGGGAAAAATATACTATTATTCTAATATAAAAATAATCATATAACTTAAATTCCGTTTTAAATCATTCTCTAAATCAAATTAACTATTTGGCATATAGACCAAGCCCTTGGCGTAAGATATTGAACCTTATAGGAACCATCAGAGGAAAGGGTAAAGCTTTTAGCCCAGCGCAGGTTGACCAGTCATGCGAGTACAGCGATTTTTAGAAGAAACGTCTCTCTTTCGGTCTTCTTTCTAGCAAACTTCCTTCGTTTACGACGCGCGCCTATAAAAACGTCTTCCCCTTCTATGTATCAGCAAGTATTTCAGTTTCCAAATCTCGAATCATATATCATACAGACGTGCTTTGGCGCGCAACAGTTAATTGAATCTCTTGCGATTATCCTCGTTAATTCTTCCATATGGACAAGCACCACTGTCATAAGGCTTCTCGCACTGTAGAAGTCACAGTCTTATCCGCAGAAAACCTACGCCTCGATCGCAAATCCGTGAAAAAGAATACTTACGTTGTTGTAAGAGTGGACCCTCTTAACTCCGGATCAACTACAGCTGATTTTGAAGGAGGGAGCAGCCCTTCATGGAACGAGAAGCTTACCCTAGATATGCCATTCCAGACTCGTTTTATAAGTCTGGAAGTGAAATGCAGGACTGGCTCGGGTGACAGAGTTATTGGCACGGCGAGTCTTCCGGTTTCTGACATACTGGGAGATTATTCGCCGGAGAGTCATCTGCATTTCTTGAGTTACCGATTAAGAGATGCAAGAGGTGAAAGGAATGGCATCATTAATGTTTCGGCTAGAGTCAAGATGCCGGTAGAGTCTGTGTGTCCGTCGACGACAAAGAATCCAGTGGGGTATGGGTGTTCATCGTCCTGGCAGCAGCCTACTCTGGGAGTCCCTGTGGGTCACCGGAAGAACTATTACGGTGGAGTTGTGACGGGGGTTCCTGTGTGGAGTTAATTTTAATTTTCTCACCCCCCAAACGGGTGGTCGTTCCCAAATTGTTGTCCTGTTAGTTTCTTTTCAGATGAAATCCAAATCTAATCCTTAATGATATTCTTTGATTGATTGCGCATAAAGGGATGCTAGCCTTCGATGGTTATGTATTGCAGGGGGGCAGGTGATGGAAATTTGTTGAGACTGTAAAAGGATAAGATTTAAATAATAATAATAACGACAAGAAAGATAATCCATATAATCGTTATTTTTCAAAACAATTTATTATCTCGTATTGACATTCTGATCACGGCAAGCAAATGAATATAACAATGTTGTCATAATTGAAAATGGGTCATTAGAAAATTTGAAAAATCTTAAGGCACATTATTCTGTTTGTTAGTATTATTTATATTATTTTTCCAAGTGTTTTCTTTCAAAAAAAACATTAAAATACTATTTTTTTTATTTTATAAAAAATATTTTGATATCAACATATTAAAATAATATAAAAACACAAAAAAATCAATTTAATGTCAAAAAAAATTCAAAAATATTTTTGAAACACGGTGTCAAACAGGTCTCTAAAATTTAACTGAATGTGAGTTAAACTCCTTGGCTTTTTAGTGGGTGTTTGACTCTACGGTGCCTTCTGCGGATGACGCTCATCGTAGAGCCAAACCGTTTGGCAAACATTCGGACCATAGTTTTGCAACTGTGGATCCTGTATAAAAACTAAGTTTCAACCTCAGTTTTGAAAAACGTCTATAAGATTCTTTTCAACTTCAACCACACCACAAACACTCATCTATTATGCAGATAATTCTCATGTAAACACGAGCAGATAATTCTACTGCTAATTCATGTCCATCGCGTAAATTGATATTAGACCTGGGAGGAAGAAGACGATGGTACAATGTAAAACAATTAGCATAACCACCGACCAGCAGCAACCCTTGGCATCGACAACTCCCTTTCTCTCTCTCGGTCGTAATTTTCTCTCTAAAAAACAGTCATTAATACATCCATCTCTCTTCTCAATAGTTACCGATGAGCACCAGCAGTTGCTCCTTCAGCACTGACAACCTTTCCTCTTCACTGATAGCACTTGCACTAGTCCAGTATTCTCCCACAACTTTGGCTTTAAGCAGCAACAACAATAACCTTCCAACGCTGCTCTCGCCCACCATTCGCAACGTCACTACCACAAGATTAACCACCTCGACATCCTCTACCTGTTACATGAGCAGTGCAACACATTGTTTTCTTTTTTTACTTTTAGACTGGACCTGCTCTCGACCCAACCCAAGTCCAGTTTAGTTGGTCCAGCCCATTTAGTTGGGCTAGGTCCAGTCTGATTTAAAAAAAAATAGAAAATCATATTTAAAAAAAATGTAGATAGAGATCAGCCCTGATAAAAGAAAAAAACATGTGACTTCGTTTCACTCTGCAACCCTGTTGCTTTTCAATCGATTATGGATTAGAAACTTGCAATTGGATTTGACCTTAAAACTATATTTTTACAACATGTAGATAGAGAGCATTTAACTCAGTATGGATTGCAAATGTTGTTCCTGATGATATTTTATCAGATATTGTTCTCGATCAAACAACAAGGGATCGTAGAGGCCTTCACGTATCAATTTAATTCGTGATGAAATTACAAGAAGTTTGATGGGAGAATAAAAACAAGTGTCTAATTTACTTGAATTATTAATTATATTTTAGTGTCATAATTATTAATCTACAATATTTAAACAATAATATGTGTGTGTGTGTGTGTGTGAGAGAGAGAGAGAGAGAGTCCTTTAAAGTAATTTCACAAGTTGACAACATTATAAAAAACATGATAATCAAACACACAAAACTGTTTTTCATTAAATCTCAAACTCGACTATAATTTTAATCAAACACTTCAATTTCAGTTAAGCTATAATTAAAAATATTTTTCCTAAAACAACTTTTTTAAAACTATCAACAATAATAGCAATTACAATATAAAACAGATTTTTAATCGGTGGTCTGCGTGATTGTTGGGGTAATTAGTCGTGAGGTTGGTGACAGATAGGCCAAACTTATCTCTAAGAAAGAGCAATGATTAATTTATGTAACAATTTTGACAAGACATTATTATTATTATTATATATTTTTTATATTTACAAAATTATTTTTGATATTAATATATGAAAATAATTTAAAGTATTTAATTTAAAATTAAAAAAAATCATTTTTTTTTCAAACTCAGTATAAAACATTTACTTAGACTTTTGACATGGTCATAATTCATATGTTCTGAAGATTTGTATGCTGTTATTTAAAAGAAAAAAAAAAAAAAAAACATTTCTATGTCCCCGCGCCCACCTGTCTTCTCTTTTATGAGATCGACATTGGTTATCCACGATAAAGTTAATGATAAGACAAGGTATGAAGTCTATAATAATTAAAATAGGCATGACCTTCATAAATATAGGTGGGACGTCATTATAGACATCATACCTTGCCTTATATATATAATAAAAATATGTTTAGTTAGAATAATAAAAATATAAGATTAATATTTTCTTATAATATTTTATTATGAATTTCTATTATTTTCAAACATGAACGCAAATTGAAACATGGCCTTCTTATTCCAATGTTTTCCTCTCTTTTTGTTGAAAAACAATAACTAAACACTTAAATTCATGTGTGTGTGTGTGTGTATAATAATTGATAATCAAATTAAAACTGATGTGATTCCTATATTTATTTTCATATATTGTTTTTATTTTTCTAAGCCACATGAATCATATTAATTTAATGTGATTGTCCAATAAATACGTGTCTTGGTTTAATTGGATGAATTACAAGGCAGTGAGTGCACTTATATAATGTGTTCGATGACTCTTGAAACAAAAATGATAAAAAATAAAATGAGATATTTTTATGTGTTTTATATTTTAAAAATATAAAATTCACTTTAAGACTATCCCAAACACAATTTTAAAAATAACATATATATGTATTCATTTTAATTTTGTAAAATAATAGTAATATGAACCACTTTATACATGTAAGTTTTCCCCCCAAATTACGGAGTTTACTTTATATTTAAATTTATTAACATGTCCGCTTTGGTCAACCAAGGTTGACCCTCCCAACACATAACTCAAGATTTGCCCTGAATTAACTCTCAAACTAAGTTTAAAACTATGATAATAATCACCTTTATCTTTATATTTACTCAGATCAACTTGGGCTGACCTTCTTCACACATGACTCGGACTTTGTCTTGGGCTGACCATCGTCAAGTCTTAAGACTATAATAATAGTAATTTTTATTTTTACATTGTTTTATGTCATCTTGGGTCGACCCCTTAGTCGAGTTTCAAAACTATGATAACAATTATTTTTATTTTTATGTTGATTTGATAAATGATCGACCTGGCCATGACCCAAGCATAATCACAGGTCAACCCCTGAGTCTGATTTTAAAACTATGATAGTAATCATCTTCATCCTTATATTGATCCATGTCAAGGCCGACTTGACTCGTTACCCAGGCATAGCCTCGAGTTAGCCTCCAGGTTGGATTTAAAAACTATGACAATAATTATTTTTATCCTTATATTAACATAGGTCAATGGTCAACTAGACCTATTACGGGCCTAGCCTCGGGTCGACCATCGGGTTGAGTTTCGAGACTATAATAGTAATAATAAAAAATTCATTCTTAGAATAACTCATGTCAATAGTAAACCTGAACCTATAACTTTTTCCTTGCTTTAGGTTGATATCGATTCAGATTTTTAAACTATAACAATAATTATTTTTATATTTATATAAATTTAGATCAATAATTGCTATAAGTCAACTCTTAAATTGTATTTTAAAATTATAATAATACTTTTTATTTTTATATTGATTTAATTCAATAATGAACCCAGCCTGTAATTTGTACCTTGCCTCATATCAACCTCATCGTGAAGTCATATGTGTGCTGTCCAAAAGCATAAGAAACATCTTCATAAAATAATTTTCACTAGCCGTCACTCTTTGCAGCCCAGGAGTCCTGTGAAGTTAAAAAGATCACCGCTTAAAATATCTCGTTGTGGGAAAATATTGCTCAATAATATGAAGCAGGGTTCATATTAAAAAATATAAAATGACGAGGACCTAAGTGATACTTTGATCTGTCTTTATGTTTTTTCAAGGATTTAATTCATTTGGTTCATCGAACTTTCGACCGTCTCTTTTTTTTTTTCTTTTTCAATGGATCTTCTCAGACGCCTGCCTTTTTTTAAAAAAGGTTTTTATAAAACAAAACGACGTCACAGATTATCTGACACGAAAGCAGAAGAGGACGTCTGCGTTTACCTCAAAGCAAAGCAGGAAATGATAAGCATGTTACAAGGTATCATAGATTATTTATCAAGAAACAAGCAGAGATCTTATATACGGAGGCGCCGCCACCAATTTGAAAGAAATTGTTTTTGACTATTACAATTAAATCAAATAGTAGCTCCTAGTAAATCAACTGTCAGGCACTGACCAACCCTTCGCGGAAGATATTGAAATCTTATAGGAACCAACGGCGGTGAGTTCCATGATCCATCAAGGAAAGGGTCAAGTTTTGGGGCTTGTAAAAGTCTTGTGCGCGCTTTTTGGCTGACCACTCATGCGAATACAGCTTGCTAGAAGAAACGTCCCTCTTTCTGTCATCTTTCTAGCAAACTTCGTTCGCTACTCCGCCTATAAAACCTCCTCCTCTCAATTCGATTTATCAGCAATGATTTCAGTTTCCAAATCTCGAATCATATTCATATATCATACACGCTTGCTTTCACACGCAGCAAAGTTTTGAATCTCTTGCGATTATCTTCGTTAATTCTTCCACATGGACAAGCAGCACTGTCATAAGGCTTCTCGCACTGTAGAAGTCACAGTCTTATCCGCAGAAAACCTACGCCTCGATCGCAAATCCGTGAAAAAGAATACTTACGTTGTTGTAAGAGCGGACCCTCTTAACTCCGGATCAACTACAGCCGATTTCGAAGGAGGGAGCAGCCCTTCATGGAACGAGAAGCTTACCCTAGATATGCCATTCCAGACTCGTTTTATAAGTCTTGAGGTGAAATGCAGGACTGGCTCGGGTGACAGAGTTATTGGCACGGCGAGTCTTCCGGTTTCTGACATACTGGGAGATTATACGCCGGAGAGTCATCTGCATTTCTTGAGTTACCGATTAAGAGATGCAAGAGGTGAAAGGAATGGCATCATTAATGTTTCGGCTAGAGTCAAGATGCCGGTAGAGTCTGTGTGTCCGCCGACGACAAAGAATCCAGTGGGGTTTGGGTGTTCATCGTCCTGGCAGCAGCCTACTCTGGGAGTCCCTGCGGGTCATCAGAAGAACTATTACGGTGGAGTTGTGACGGGGGTTCCTGTTTGGATTTAATTTTAATTTTAATTTTAATTTTCTCACCCAAACGGGTCATCAATCCCAACTTGTAACCATACTAATTTTTTTCTAACGGATCAAATCCCAATTATACAAATTTATAAAATTGATATGTGTGCATCGTAGACTGAGGTAAATGTTTTTTGAACTCGCAAGGTAATTATTATTCTGCTTTTCTATACATGAAGTTCTTGCCTTGCCTGCGGGCTAGAATGATATCAGGGGGTGATTAGGATTTCGACTGGAAAGCGTATTGAAATTTTTTTATTTCAAAATTATTTTTTTTTTAAATAAAAATATAAATAATTTTGATGTATTTTTGAGCAAAAATCAATTTTAAAAGCAGTCTCAAACACACTATTAAACAGTTATTTAGTGTTATTTGCAAATTAATTGGGAAATAATCTATTGATTTACATTTTTTTAGCTGAATTTCATATATACTCTTAAAAAAAATGGCTAAGAGGTATTCTGTGTTAGTTTATTTTTTTGCAAATAATACAATTATTTCACTGTCTTTAAAGTCAAGAAAGAAATTAAGGTTGGGTCAAAGGTTATTTTAGTATTTCTAAAGTTTTTTAATACACTATTTTGATCAGGGGCAAATAAGTATATTTATAAATAAAAAGGAAAAAGTTGATGTCATGTGCAATCGAATGAACTTCACCTGTTGCTTTCAAGGATAACACGTGTTGCTCTGATCAAGATGGTTTAGTGGTGACTGATTTTTTTCTACCCTCTTATTCCTTCAAAAAATCAGTGTTAGCCTCCCATTTATTGTCTTTCGATTATCATCTTTTTTTTGCCTTTTTTTTTTATTCTTTTTTAGATTTTGTTTGTCAACTTCATCCCTTTCTATTTTATTTTGTTTAGTTTGTACTAGAAGGTAGGAGAGGTGAAAAAAGAAGAAAAAATGAAAAAGAGAGGAAAAAAAAGAAAAAAAATACAATCCCTAAAGTTACTAAATTATTTCTTCCCTCTTTTTTCTATTTCCAGTAAGGTTCATGCATGTCTTTAATATTCAAGTGCAAAAATAATGAACATGTTACCATTCATGAATGGATAGTATTTATTCTAGTAGTTGTATTTTTTTTTTTTTTGGATAACGTGGGAACCACATGACCCGGAAAGCGCACTTTGTGGGCCTAGAGCATGCATAAACCCCCGGCTGTCCCAATGCTTTTACGAGGGGAGGTTGTTTCCCGGGCTTGAACCTGGGTCTGCCGAAGCAGGGTACCCCAGGCCAACCGCTAGGCCACCCCCTCGGGGACTTTATTTTATTTTTACTAACTTCTTATTCATGTTAGCTTCATTTCTTAAAATTATGTTCTTACCTTTTTATGTATTTTTTTTTTTGAAGAATTTATTTTGAAAGTAGCTTATGTTTGTATTTTATTTTATTTAGATACATAATATCAAATATATTACTTATTTTCTTAATTGTTGTTTTTTTCTCTTCCTGGTTTTATTTTGCCCCTTGATGTTTTTATTTCATTTCTTTTTTCTTGATTAAGTCCTTATTTTTTATTTTATTTTATCTTTTTGTTAATTTGCATTTGTCCTTTCAATTAGTGCTTCAATTATTATTTCATTTTTTTAATGTTAGCTCTTATTTTTTTTATCCTTTTTCTGATTTTTTTTTCTTTCAATTTTGTCTCACCATTTTATTTCATTTGGTTTTTATCCAATTTTGGTCATTATTTTTCTTGTCTATTTTATTAAGTCCCTCGTTAGTTTTTATACCAAATTATGTCATTATTTGGTTACTATTTGTCTTCTTTTGATCGTTAAAAATCTTGCTCAAGATTTTTTTTCTCTTTTGCAAGGTCATCTCGGTTTTATGACCAGAATTGTTGGTTTTAAATGTTAGTGTGAATAACTTTGTTCTTTATCATTAGGTTATCAAGCTTAGAGCTTTCTATTATTTTTATTTTTTCCTTGAGATTATCATGGGTTATAGGTTATGTCACAATGTTATTTTTTGGCGCTTCGTATTTTTTCATCCCCGAAGGGGAGACAACGGGCAGTAAAAGAAGGGTTTTATAGCCATAAAGTTATGCCTATAAATTTTAGGAGTCGTCACCTAGTATTAAGGTTACTAGAAAACCTAATGCTCTGCGAGAGTATGAGTAAGATAACTTATTGTGCAAGGGGAAGATGCATCACCCTTATTGCACCCTACCTAAGATAAGTTGCATTGTTGTTTAATTGCTTTTTCTAAGTTAGATTTTTTATTCATTGGTTTTTCTAAGACTCGAAGTAGATTTCTCTTCGTGAGAGAATCTCTATCTTACTGAGAGTAAAAAAATTGATCATTCTAATGTTTGAAAAATTTTACACTACATTTTAAAAAACCTTTTATACTATCTACGAGTGTACTTGACAATATAATTTTACACCCCAATAACTTAAACAAAATTAATTATTAAATTTTTTGATATTTTGGGAAAATTTTAACGGATAATCATAAATTGGATATGATGTACAATTTTCATTTCAAAACATGAGAAATATGTTATATATTTTTACTAAAAATATGCTTGGAAAAACCTTCGAATTTATCCATATGCACCAAAAACAACATTTTTTTTATAAAACAAGATATTTTTTGTTTCATGAAAATTTTGTATTATTTTTTTTTCATTTTTTTAGGGCTGGTTGCTTAGCTTGGATAGGCCGAACTGCCCAGTCCTTTAACAGGTTGACACCCACACTCTTCGAGGGCTGGGCTTCCAGCCCTAGTAGGGCGATAGGACCACCTATTTTTCGGATCAAGCTTCCAAGCCATGTGGATCGGTAAAGCCCAATAAATTTCGGGTTGGGCCTCCAACCTAGTTGGGGTGGGATGGACACAAAGTGCAGCCCACCATCCCACTGTTTACATGTAGAAGAGTGGGACAAGGGAGTGAATATTCACTCCCCCTAATGTTCACCAAATGGTGAACATAGAATAGTGGTTGATAGAGGGTGATCCACGGTGTACCTGTCACTGTTGTCGTGTAAAGAAGGTCAGGTGATTATGTTGGTGTCAAAATTGGTTACCTATGATGGCCTAGAGAGCTGCTAGAAGAGGGGTCTGGTATGTGTAGAAGGCGTTGTTGTTGTGTTGGCAAAGTTGGCTGCTCCTGGAGGTCATGATGGAGCTACTGGAGAGGTAGAGAGGTCGTTGGTGCTGAGGGGGATGATGCAAAGTGGTTGATCAGTTTGCTAAAGGAGAGAGAAAGTTATCGACGTTGTACGAGAGAGAGAGAGAGTTGACTCTGCCAAAACGGGAAAGAGAGGGTGTGCGATGATGGTGGGGGTCATGCCGTGTCGAGGAAGAGAAAAATTAGTTGTCGGTTTTTGTGATTGTTTGTGATCGATCCTACAAAAAATTCTCCCCCTGTCTACCTCTGTGTGTCCCTGTGCATGGTTTCTCTGTGCTATTTATAGACGCAGAAGATAACCATTGTGTGCAGTGATGGGTTACGTCTTGCGGCAGCGTGCCTGGAGCAGTGTGTTATAGGATTTGGGTTGCAAATGTGTTTTGGTCTCTCAATTTTTAATTGTTCTATTTGCACTCCCAATCAGATTTAAATTTATGCAATTGTATCCCCGCAAAAATTTCAATAGCAACCTTAACTTTGAGTGCCTTTTTTATTTTGTTTCTTGGTTTCAGATTTATGCAATTTAACTCTCAATTAACCATTAAACTCTTAATTTTCTTCAATTTTGCCTAACTCCAAACAATTGACTTGGAAAAAAATCAATTTGGTCTCCAAAAATGTCAATCTCCTCAATTGAACCCGAATTAAACTCAAAAACTTGTTTTTTTTTTATCAAATTAAGTCTCTAATGAAATTAATTTGACCAATTTAAAGTATAATAAAGTCCTTGCACTTAAATAAATCCTTCAATTGGACCCCAAATAAATTCTCAAACATTATCATACTTTAAATTGGCCGACAATTAAAACAAATCAGCTTATAAAAATATAATTACGCTACTCAACTTAATTTTTACACAGATTTATCCAATAACAAATTATTTTAATCTTGAACATGCATTTTGCTTTATTTTTTGACGCAAAAAAGATATGATCGGGCTCTTGAAGACATTCAAAACTTCTATCTTGATTTTTTTTTTTTTATCAATGTCAGCCTCTTTTATTTTAATTTTGTTTTGTTTTTGATAAATTGAAAAAATAACCTAGAAATGGATTATAATAGGTTAATAAAGTTAATACGAGTTTGTTATGACCCATCCACTTGCAATGATATATAAAATGTTAGTCAATGAATAAATGGTGATAATTTTTATCGTTAATGTTCTTAGACAAAACTGTCCACATTTAATTATATTGGTATTTGGTAGTTTCTATCTAACTTATGTATTTTTTATGATATAAATAGAAGCCATAGTTGTGTACATGCAAGAGACAAAGAGATATTAATAAAGGTTAATGTTTTTTCATGGCAATTGTTCCTACGATCCTATTAATAAAGGTTAGTTTATAATTTGGAACTTAATTAGGAGAAAGCGTCTTGAGTTTGCCAAATATTATAGTTTATAATCAATTATTATCTGTTTGTAAATATAATTGAATTTTTTTATGTTATTTCTAATTTAAAAATATATTAAATAATATATTTTTTATTTTTTAAAATTTATTTTTGAAATGAGTATAAAAATGATTCAAAAATATTAAAACAAATGAATTAAAAATAATTTTAAAATACAATGACAAATACAAACACAATTATAACTGTATTGAGAGAGGCTGATTCTATTACGTAACTGCGCTGATGCTGCTGCATACTTTTTTATTTTTTTTTAAAAGAAATTGACTATCGGACACCTACCTTGTTTGAAAAAAGAAAATAAGTAGGGACCAGCAAAAAATATCCGAACCAAAAGGCAAAAGAGGAGTTGGGAAACAACGTGTGGGACAGTCTTTACCTCAAAGCGAAGGAAGTGGTTACTGAGTAATTAATTCATTACGTAAGCTCCGTGATGTCATCAAATGAGGTCATGAAAGCCGCCGCCGCCCCCAATTAGCAAAGTTTAAATAAAATTATACAAGGGCCTCCAAATGTGTTTTCGATGTGCTCGAGGAAATAACTAGTATTATGTACTGTTTGAAGCCGAGAGAGAGTTTTTATTTATTCTAAAATATATTAAACTAATACTATTTGTTTTTTTAAATATATTGTTAACACTAATACATTCAAATAATTTAAGTGCATGAAAATATAACAATTACATAAGTTATAGGGAAATGTTTTTTAAATTTATTTTAAGACTTAGTTGAAATTTAAGGTTTTATTTATAATTTTTTCAGACTAAATCATTAAGCCAAGCTAAATCACTATTACTATTATTACTATTATTATTTTCCTATTTCTTTTTGGTTGCGTGAGTATTTGATGTCATCAAACCCTCCCTTGGAGTTTAATCTTCTTTCAACATAGAAAATTTCCGTATAATTTCTATGCACCCTCTCTTATTCATTTTTTTTTTTAAACCGGAAGAAATTACAAGGATAGAGTGTATGATTTCGTGATTGTTTAAGAAGTTAGTTGAAATTGTTTTTAAAATTGTTTTTCATTTAGAAATATATCAAAATGATATTTTTATCTATTTTTTTATAATTTTTTTTGACATCAACATATGCAAAAATATCAGCATGTTTTTAATAATCTAAAAACACTATTTTTTTTACTTACAATAAAAAAAATTATATTTTTTCTACTTACAATAAAAAAAAATTATATTTTTTCATAAACAATTTTAAAACGAAATGACTACAAGACATTCATTGACCTAAAACAAAACGTGATTCATCTTTAAAGGCTTCTGTTTTTTGTCCAAAGCAAATCGGTGTTAAATCGAGACCAAGCAATATTTTTTATCCCTTATTTATTTTATACCCCAAAAGCGTGCAGGATTATATTATAAAAAACATTTTATTTTTCCTGAAAAGACAGCGTGCAAGATTCAATTACAATTACTTCTAAGGAAAAAGATGTACATTTTTTCTCAGAAAAGACAGCGTGCAAGATTCAATTACAATGACTTCAACAAGACAATGAACTAAACCAGGTAATAGGTGGCATCTAGTATTGAAGACAGGAAATTAAGAAAACTATGAATGATCAATCCACGAGATAAGAATGCTTTTGGACTCAATCCCCAAAGCATTTATCTTGCACGACTTCAAAAGTCATCAACAAATCTTCGATATTTGGATTCTTTTCCTATTTTTTTTTTATTAAAAAAGCATCCTACACCAACAAATCTACACCTAATGCACTCAGAAAAACTGAATATATATATATATATATATATATATATATATATATATATATATATATATATATATTTCATTAAATAATGGACCAAAAATCTGTCATACCTCTCGTCAAACTAAAAAGAATGGGAAGAAAATAAGAAATATTTTCTATTTTGTTAGGGGATAGAACGATGTCGAAAGTCATTTTAATTATGATCATCTTTATGTAAATATTTACATTAATCTGCTTTCATTGTAACTAAAAACAAAAATGGAAATGTCGAAGAAATTGAAGATAAAAATTCAAAACATTTTAAAAGCAATACCACCCTAATATTCCAAAGCAAGAACTTCCACTTACCTGGAGTATTGACCTGAGCAATTGACTCGATTACATATATCGCCAAGAATTTCTTTTACTACTCGGATAATGAAAAACCGTCCAATTCTATAAAAAAAAAACCTCGGTCGTCTCAATTTAGATTTTTCAAAAAATAGACATTTCTTTAGGGTAAAATTGTTGAATCCTGTGATCACTGCTAGTAATCTTATCCAATAGAAGTTTGTAATATAATTTATTCATGGA
Source organism: Salix purpurea (assembly GCA_027405865.1). NCBI lineage: Eukaryota > Viridiplantae > Streptophyta > Magnoliopsida > Malpighiales > Salicaceae > Salix > Salix purpurea. The sequence continues at coordinate 7,976,763 of CM050334.1, forward strand.
CACTCTATATATAATATGTATTAAATCTCAAATATCTTGATAAACTCTAGGAGTTTATCTTTTTATTTTAGAGTTTTCAGGGGTTTTTTCTAGATTGTTTCCCTACCACGCAAGATATATGAGTTTTTTTTTAAGTTGATATGGAATACACAAATTAGAATTGTTATTTGATTAAACGTCTAATTAAATGGATAGATATTATTCTTAAGCAAATCTTTTTAAGTTTTGAAAAACTGAGCGCTAATCTTTTTAAATATCAAAATGTATTTGTCAAGGAAAATAATTTTTTAATTTCACGTAATAATTTAATTTTTTAGGTAAAACTTTAAATATAATTTATATAATTTTCTAATAGTATTCAATTAACAAAATAAAATGCTTATTTTTTTAATATATCAAAATTTCAATGTAACCAAACACTAACAAATGTATCATTTTAAATATTATCTTTAAACATTTTTTCTTTATAATTATTAACACCTTTTCTCTGTTTGATTTGTTATGAACTTATACACAACACATTAATAAAAACATTTTTAAATACTTTTATTTTAAAAAAATGCAATGTGGTCATTTTTTAATTATTTGTCATGATCATGGTTTATTTATTTTAATTACTTCTTTTTAGAAGAATGTGTACTTGCAATATTGTTTTAAAGGCAATAGTTGTTACCAATATTGCATGTATAATTAATAGCGTGAGACCCATGGGCAAAAACAATTTCTTCATGTAAGAGGAAATAACGTGCGAAATCATTCAGTGCATAAAAAGACTTTTTTTTAATAATAATAATAATAATTAAAAAAAAAAGAGAGGATAGGATACGAAGTTTCCTCCCATTGACCTCTCTACTTTTGCTCGGAGCACCGTTACCGTACTATAAAACATTACAGCCTAAACCCTAGAACCAAATTTCTAGTTTCGTAGTTTAAGATCTCAAAACACAGCAGCACACGCGCAAGAAATTCTCTATGTCTCCTTTCAATCTGAAGGCGACCTCGTCCTTCCAGACCCTAGAAATCACTGTCTTATCATGTGAAGATTTACGTATTAATGGCAGATCAGTGAAGAAGAACACTTGTGTTGTTGTTCGAACGGATCCTCTAAACTTTCGCGAAACAACAACCGACACCGAAGGAGGAAGCTATCCTTCATGGGACCAGAAACTTGCCCTAGATATGTCAATACGAGAAACCTGTATAACCCTTGAAGTGCATTGCAGGACTCTTTCTGTGGATAGAATTATTGGTTCAGCAAGAATGCCTGTGAATGATTTCATGGGAGGGTATTTCCCACAGGGTTATTTGAGCTTTTTGAGCTATAGATTGAAGGATCCTAAAGGATTAGACAACGGGATTATTAATGTTTCGGTGAGACTAAGAGTGCCGGAATATTTGTCCAGGGGGAAGTAGGTCATCCTGCCGCCCCGAAGACAAATGTTCGACATCACAACCTGCGCTGCCATTGCCGGTAATGGATGGAAAGAATTATATGACGGAGTTGTGACTGTTATTCCTGTTCGGAATACTAAATTCACCTAATTGTGATGGAGGCTATTATTAATTTGTATTCGTTTTCTTATATAATTAAGTGGCCATTAGTTTCAGTTAATTGTTTTGCGTGCGTGTCTCTGAAATTTGTGTAATGTTTTCATAGACAAGAATCTGTCTTGATCTATTGGTCTCAGAACGCTGCTGCTGCTGTTATTAGCATGGAAAAAACTATTTTCTTCTTTTTTGTTTTATATTGCATGGAAATTACGGTGTTTCTTCGTCCATATTGCAACCTCTTCTTCTTCTTTTATCCAATCAGTTCCCAAATCACTCCTCTCTATCAACATGCCTCTCTTCCTTATGTTGTTGATGTGTCATAGTTTTGGTTTGTTCATGAGATGCCCATTAATGGGTCTGAAGCTTTCACGATAAAGGGCGATATGTGGTATTTATAGATATTATTACCTGTCACATAAGTGCAACAAGTGGAGAGATGAGATGACGGGAATATTTGTTTTCATATCTGCTAGTGTGGCACGCTTATCATTGATTGATAGGCTGTGTGTGAGAGCAATCCATTTGTGAAAGTTGATGCAAAGTGAGGCTTCTGATAGACACACACCGGCGGAAAAGGATGGTCGTGCTAGGAAAGTTGACTCATGCTGAGTTGGGTTTAGGGATAGCCATTGATGAAAAGGATGACTAGGGTAGAAGGGTTGGTGTTGGCTCAAGTTGAGGGTGATTATTGATGAAATTATTGGCATGGGGGAGTTTGTTTTATGTGTGTGATAGCGTATGTAGTCGTGTGGTATGTGGTCCATTCCTTGTGAGAAACACGTTTCCATGAACAATATATTTCCAAGTTCCGTTAAGTAGGATAGCTATGATAAGTGCTGTTCAACAATTATTGCTCTAAAGAAATTTCTTTGAATATTTTATGTTGATACGAGGTATATTTTTTAAATTACTCTGAGAATACTATCTTTTATCAAATCATTTTATTTTTTTTGTCTCTCTTGTGTAATAGGTTAAAAATAGCGCAGTCAACCTCAAGTAAACTTCAAGGCCTGCCTCCTCTATTATCTTCGGATAAGTCAACGGACTTTTCTTGCAATTCTGGCAATTGATGATTTCTACAATCCCTTACATTTAATTATTGAGATAAACGTGGAATACCGGGATGATGCTTGCCAGGACATGAACTTCCCATCTATGTTTAATTGTAGAATTGACTTGGGAAATTAGAGATAATAAAAAAAATGATATCACAAGCTGTCATTCTCGAGGGAATCATGACAGGGAGATTGGAATTTCTTTACAGATACAGACGACGACGACGACGACTTGGGAAATTCTCCTGATTGGACTTTGCCATCGTGGAAATATAATATTCCAATCTAATCGAGACGTCTTCTTCGATCTCCCTTCGTGTTGAGCACATGGGTGGCCAGGAACAAGAAACAGCATGCCTGTTTCTCTCTTCTTTCCCCTCAACTTCCTGTCCTAACCTCTGCAGCATGGCTCTAGCTGGTGTCAAAGTCTTTTTCCAAACCTTAAGAACTATCCAATGCTTGGAAATTGCTTCAGAGAAATTACTTGTCGTGGACATTAATTTCAATCGAGAATTATATGAGATGTAAAATTTCCAAGAAAAAGTGGCGCAGGAAAATTAAGATCAGATGTTTCGATCCCCGGAGACCCATCAGTTTCTGTATTTGTTGGAATTTATGAACTAATTATTCTTCTACTCTTAATTTTCGACGGTGTATTATTTTAACCTGTGCTATTTTTTCTTTCTATTCTAGCTGGAACACTGAAAAACACCATTTTTTTTCAATCTATATGAACAAGTCCATCTGAGACTTAAGTTTTTTTTTCCTTCTAATTATCTCCTTGAGCAAATGGTTGTTTCTTTGCTAATGACATTGTAATTATATCTCCAACATGTTAAAACTATAGAAGACCAAATTAGGTAGTCAACCATCACAATTATTGTAAATTATGCAGTTTTATTTCTTTCCTTTCCTATGTAATATTCAGCTCAATTGTAGGCAGTAGATTAAGATCCTAATACACTTATACTTGTATAAATCACCGAATGTATGTATGAATGATACACTGAATATACAAAATTCTTACCAATTGGTTATTTTCTTCAATCTCTGTTATTGAATTTTCTCATGGTATCAAACCTGCAATCTTGATATCAAAAACACAACACAAAACAAAACCTAGTCGACTCCTATGACAACCACAAACCAAGGAAGCACGGCCAGAGGTGCAAAATGGGACTACCTCAATCACCATTTATACCTCCACCATTCAGATCAGCCTGGTGCCATCCTCGTGCCACAGCCCTTGATGGAAGACAATTACAACACATGGAGTCAATCCATGATTATGGCTTTTAAAGTCAAAAATAGAATTGGGTTCATCAATGGGTCAATTACTGATCCTGGTAATGGAAAGAAAAAAGAACAACAACAATGGAATCGATGCAATAACCTGGTGAAGACATGGCTATTGGGATCAATGTCCAAAGAAATTGTAGGCAGTGTCATCAATTGCAAGGATGCAAGGCAAATGTGGGTCGATTTGCAAGAACGATTCTCGCATGTAAATGTGGTTCAATTGTTCAACATCAAAAATGAAATCCACAACTGTGTGCAAGACAACATGACTATAGGGTCCTATTTTATGAAATTGAAAGGATTGTGGGACGAACGAGATGCGCTCTATAACCTCCCAACATGCACACGTGGATCAATCAAGGAAATAATAGCATACCTGGACATTCAGAAAACCATAAAATTTCTCATGGGACTTAATGATTCATTTGCAGGTGTTCATAGCAACACTCTACTCTAAGACCCATTACCCATAGTAAACAAGGCATATTCATTGTTTCTCCGTCATAAGAAGCAGATGAAAGTGGTCGTCGGGAAAAGCCATGGATAACCAAACGCCGTTGCATTCGCCGTGAGAGAGCTTAGTAACCATAAAATTGAAAAGGGGCTGAGATGTAACAAATGTAACAGAACAAATCATGTCAAACTCAACTACATCCCATAGATCAAATGCTATGAGGATTGTCTCCATCTTTACTGCCCAAAAGTCATAGTTCACACCATTGAACTGAGGTATTCGTAAATCTCCATTGGACACCATCTCCTTTTCTGGAATTTTGATTTTTCAGTCCCTTGTTGATCGAGTTACTGCTCTGATACCATGTTGAATTTCTTGATTTTGTGTTTGTTGTTATTTTTACAGGTTTGTGTTTATTGAATTTGAGAAGAAGAAGAAGAAGATATTTTCAGAGAATTGAGAGAAGAGATGATTTTGCAGAAGAAGGTAATTCGTATATATTGATTGCTTACAGCTTGTTTGACTTTATACCTCTTATATATGCAGAGGCAGAGCATATGAATTGCATGTGTTACAACAGCCTGTAACTAGCATGCTTACACTAGAAAAGAAGCTAATATTGTTTTCTCTTCTTAGTTACAAAGATAACAGAATTGAACATAATTCTTGCGTGTTTCATAACAGAATTAAACTGCAACTTCTTCTTCTTCAGTGCACTTGTTAACTCTTCTGCATTTGTCTTCTCTGTTAATCCAGCTCGGCAACTTACTTTCCAACAGTTTCTACTCACTCACAAAATCGATCATATATATAAACTATGATAACTCATTAGAAAATGAATTTTAAAGTTTAATTCTTAATCAATTAAGTGTTGAAAAATAGTTTTTAAAAAAGAAATTAACTATATATATATATATATATATATATACAACTAGAATTAATTTATCAGGGTTAACACGAAGATAACGAGAATTGAAATCTATGAGATCGAATCTCCCGTTGTTCCTCAGTAACTCAGTTTGTTAAATGAGTGGTAGGTTCGAATCAGAAAAGTGCATGTGAAAAGGGCAGTATGGCTTGAAATTCTCAGTTTACACTGATGCTGAACTCTTATCATCCAATCCATTTCTAGAAGAGAGAAGCTCCTCTTGCGATACTCACCGCATCTTCATGGAGGAGAGAGGGAGAGAGAGAGAGGACGCTAGCTCAATGGGCGTGTCAGTCATCATCCCTCCAAAAGATTCTTGAATTTCGCCATTAACTTTCTCATCATCCCCTTAACTGTGAAGCTTGGATTTTAGTAATCTATCAATCTCTTCTATGGTTGCACCTTCCTGTTTTCAAATTACAGGACCCCTCTCTGGACTTTGACATTTTGACGGCCATCAGTTCTAAAAATATTCATGCCACATTCAGTCATCATCCCTCCACAAATTTCTTGAATTTCACCATCAACTTGCTCAAAATCCTCTACCCTGCAAAACTTGTGCTTTGGTAATCGATCAATCTCTTCTGCTGTCCCTCCTTCCTGTTACCAAATCGAAGGCAATGCACGTTCAGGAACATAGCAAGAGCAAAACATGCATTTTGTGAATGAAATGCAAACAGAGATGACAGCAGAACTTTGTCTGGAGGTTGACCGATGCCTTTTGAACAATCAGATTCGATGACCTCAGACATTTAGCAGGCAATGCCATTGTGTAAACATGACATGTGTCACGACCCAGAAATTAAAATGACTCCATTGCCAGAATTTAAAACAGTAAGAAGCATCAATGGCTTCAAGACAGCAATGATGTGCTCATGTCACTCCCCGGAAATGGGTCTTCGATGGACAACAATTTAAGACTCTGTCCACCAAGATAATTCATACAAAGTATAACCAATTTCAAATTGGTAATACTTCCATTCAACTTTAAAGATCACAGATAATAAAAAATCAGCAATGATGTAAAGAGGAGAAATCCTGGATCTAGACTGTCCTCCAAATTAAGCAGCAACATGACATCATTCATGCGTACAAAATATCATCATCATAATGTTTCTTCAACCTAACCAAATAGACACCAAAGCTTTCTAAGTTGGAGTGGCATATTTCCCCTTGCTCATTCTCGTCAACCTTTGATCAATGGTGTCTTACTGCTCCATCTGTCCTTCTAATAAAGGAAGTTATGTTTTTTTAGGTCTATAGGGTGAAACACTGGCTAGGGTTCATCAAAGGGATGGAAAGAATTATATGACGGAGTTGTGACTGCTATTAATTTGTAATTGTTTCTTATATAATTAAGTTGGCCGTTAGTTTCAGTTAATTTTTTTGCGTGCGTGTCTCTGAAATTTGTCTAATGTTTTCATAGACAAGAATCATGTTTTGATCTATTGGTCTCAGAACGCTGCTGCTGCTGTTATTAGTATGGAAAAACTATTTTCTTCTTTTTAGTTTCATATTGCATGAAAATTACGGTGTTTTTTCGTCCATATTGCAACTTCTTCTTTTTTCAATCAGCTCCCAAATCATTCCTCTCTATCAACATGCGTCTCTTGCTTATGTTGTTGATGTGTCATAGTTTCGGTTTGTTCATGAGATGCCCATTAATGGGTCTGAAGCTTTCACGATAAAGGGTGTCTTTGTAATTCTATAGTCACGATATCGAAAATCCCCAATCCATGATATAATTGACATGTCTTTTTGAAAGAAAGTGCATGAAACATAAGAGTAAGAACGTGTTGGATAAGAGGGTAATGAAGTTAATTAAGCCAGCTTGATTTCACTACTTGGTGATAAGTGGTATTTATAGATATTATCATCTGTCACATAAGTGTAGCAAGTGAAGAGATAAAATGGCAGGGGAATATTTGTTTTCATATTTGCTAGTGTGGCACGCTTATCATTGATTGATAGGCTCTGTTTGAGAGTAATCCATTTGTGAAAATGTTACGAAAGTTGATTCAAAGTGAGGGTGATGATAGACACACAGGTGGTAAAGGATGGTCGTGCTAGGAAAGTTGACTCATGCAGAGTTGGGTTTAGGGATAGCCATTGATGAAAAGGATGATTAGGGTAGAAGAGCTGGTGCTGACTCAAGTTTATCTCTAGAGCCTGCAGCAGCACACGGGAGGAAGTTTCCTTGCGAGAAACACGTTTCCACGAATAATATATTTCCAAGTTCCGTCAAGAAAGATCACTATGATAAGTGTTGTTCAACAATATACTGCTCTGAAGAAATTTCTTTGAATATTCTATGTTGATATGAGAGTACATTTTTTAAATTACTCAGAAAATAAATATAGTTTCGATTAACATAAACTACACTGAGAATACCATCTTTTATCAAATCTTTTTTTTTTTTTTTGGTCTCTCGTGTAATAGGTTTAAAATAGCGCAGTCAACGTCAAGTAAACTTCAAGGCATGCATATTATCTTCGGCTAAGTCAACCGACTTTTCTTGCAAGTCTGGGAATCGATGATTCTACAATCCCTTAGATTTAATTATTGAGATAAACGTGGATTACCGGGATGCTTGCCAAGACACGAGCCTCCCATCTATGTTTAATTGGAATTATATATGTTTAATGGAGCCATGACAGGGAGATTGGAATTTCTTTACAGGTACAGACGACGACGACGACGACTCGGGGAATTCTCCTGATTGGACTTTGCCATCGTGGAAAAATAATATTCCAATCTCATCCAGACGTCTTCTTCGATCTCCCTTCGTGTTGAGCACAAGGGTGGCCAGGAACAAGAAACAGCATGTCTGTTTCTCTCTTCTTTCTCCTCAACTTCCTGTCCTAACCTCTGCATGCGGCATGGCTCTAGCTGGTGTCAAAGTCTTTTTCCAAACCTTAAGAACCTTCCAATGCTTGGAAATTGCTTCAGAGAAATTACTTGTCGTGAACATTAATTTCAATCGAGAATTATATGAGAAGTAAAATTTCCAGGAAAAAGTAGCCCAGGAAAATCAAGATCAGATGTTTCGATCCCCGGAGACCCATCAGTTTCTGTATTTGTTGGAATTTATGAACTGATTATTCTTCTACTCTTAGGCGTTTACATATATAATTTTTTAGACAGTACTGTCACTTATTTTCCAGTCCTACAGTGCAATTCTGTGGATGCTGATGATATTGCTAAATATCGAATCTCTCTCCATCTATATGAACATGAACCGATACAAAACTTGACCTAAAAACAAAATGAAATTATTATAATTCCTTAGCTGGGTAGTGAAGAAGGAAAAAAAAACCTGAAATTCATAACTGGCCTGTGATGAATAATTGCTGTTTTTACCATTCGGAATAGTTTTTAGGCGTTTACATATATAATTTTTTTATATATAAAAAAAGTTTAAATCATGGAGAATTTATTTGATATGATTTAGTCAATTATTTGATTAAAAACATGTTTTAATTCATATAAACATTATAGATGAATATTTTCTTATAAATATTTAAATGAAAATATATAGAATAGATTTAATTTAATACTAATTTACATGTGTATCTACATCTCAAGTCATGAGATCATGATAAACACAAAAATCAAATTAAAACAAATTATAAAACTCAATTTTTTTTTATAAATTCAATGTTAGATAATAAAATTAAAAACAAAATAATCTAAAAATTAACCCAAATTAACTTGTCAAATCACCAACTTGAGTTATAAAACTATGATAACTCATTAGAAAATGAATTTTAAATTTTAACTCTTGATCAATTAAGTGTTGAAAAATATTTTTAAAAAAAGAAATTAATTATATATATATATATATATAAAATAACTATATATATATATATATATATATATATATATATATATATAAAATAACTAGAGATAATGTATGAGGGTTAACACGAAGAAAACGAGAATTGAAATCTATGAGATCGAATCTCCCGTTGAAATGATTAAGAATTACAAAGAAAGAAATGCAATACAGAGCCTGCAAAAGAAACCAGCAACAAAACCAATAAGCATACCGATAAAAAAAGAAAGTAATTATATAAAGGGCAGAACAAAGCAGAATTTGTTCTAACAAACCAGTAAAGCTGAGGTGAATTCTCTTCCAAATTTTGGCTACCAGCGGTGGTGACCCAGTAGAATCCAATTATCCACCAAATTACTGAAAACAGTGTTATTGCATAGCAGATCTCGAGTTTGAATTAAAATGTATATTTTTTATAAGAGTCTAGGATAATCAGGGTTTTATTCACTACATACACCACTTTAAAAAGGGGGGAAAAGAAGCCTCTCGTTTCTTTTTTTGCAAGATTGTTTTCGAATTTCAAAATGGTTTTCATATTATAATATCAGCAAAAAATATTACTTTAATATAACTGTAAAGTCATCTAAAGTTTTGATGTGGATGCAGAGGGGTGTGGGGGAAGAGGAGGCAGCTGTGCGTTCAATGATGATGAGCCATGGCACTCTCTTAACTTTGAGAAGGCTTGTATTTTGATCCCAAATTCTGAATTCTCGTAACTATATACCCTTCTATTTAAGGTTTATTTATATTTAGATTAGGAAAATATTTTGAAGCCCGGATCATGTATTATCTAATGTCGTTTTCTTTATTTATCTTATTTTAAAGTTTAAACTTTGGATTTTTATATTGACCCCCTAATTCTAATTTCTTTACTTTGCTTTTGAGTGAAGGTAATTGTATATATTTGTTGGGGTGAAAAATGTAAATACTAGGGTGTAATTTGTAGCTAGCCCTCGCATAAAAATCAGAAGAAAAAAAAACTTTTAGTTTATTTACTTTTTTTGATAGACTATACAAAGATACAAGCAATAAAATGGACGTGACACATGGCACTCTCTCGACTCATTTAGTACAAGAATCCAATTTTACTTCCAAATTTACTTAATAACAGTTTTTACTGAATAATTTATGTAAAAATCCCGAGATGAAATTGACCACTAGGGGACACAGCAAAGAGATTAGGGTTTTCTTGTACCTTTGCAGGTTAACTTCAGCTTAGGTTTTATCGAGAGCCTTTCCGAGCATCTCATGCACGTTTCGTCGACCTTGAGATCAAATGCCCGTAAATTTTCAATCAAGTGTGTCGAAATATTGGCCATCAAACAAACGTTTCCTGCCAACACTCTTGTTCAGCCGTGACCAATAATCGAGATCAAAACGCAGTTGGCATTCAATCAACAGAGCACTAAACCACCAATTCAGAAATGTTCAGCCAACAGCAAGCCATGAGTTGACCAAAATTAAAGACAAACTTTGCATAAAAAACCATGAAATTCTCATATACTTCAATTTCTTTGTAACACGGAAGGTAAGCAGGAAGAGTATACACTAAGAAATCATAATTCATCCATTCAGTTAATTTCTCAATGAATACCAGAAACTATACACAGGAACAAGAAGGGTAATCACAACTCAATTTTCATGCGATGATGATGCATACTACAAACCACATCCAAAATAAATAAAATGTTGGAACCCTGTTGCCAAGCGATCCTGCTCCCATCAGATAATTCTGTCTTCAAGCTCCATCCAAAATCTTTGCAAAGCCTACCCACCAGCCTTCACTGTCTAAGATCCCCCTTTGTCATAATTAATGAGGTGAATGTTGAAAATTTGATTTGGTCTTTAACTATTTAAGCGGGCAGTGTGCTTGCATGGGTGACCAAGCATTCAAAATTTAGTGGCATTGATTTGGCTACAAATCCAACCACCTGGCCACCGTCAATTTTCTTTTCTTGCATGCTCTGGAATGAGTCGTTGGCGCAGTTCAGCAGATGCCCCAGCCAACTCTGCAAGGGCATTTGGCATGAGAAATACAAAGAGAATCTATAGTAAAATATGGGAGACAGAAATACTATATTAACTTACCTTGGGCAGTAAAATTGAATAAAGGGGGTAGTGCACGCCCATTAGGTAAGCTTGCATTTGCATCTCTCAAATTATCAAAGAAGGGGTGAGCACATGCCTCCAACTAACAGCCAGTAAAGAGAAAAGGAGGTTACTAAACTTCTAGCGAATAACAAATAAAAAATGCTGCAGGGTGTAATTTGCAATTCAAGAAGGAAAAAGAGCTATTCAAACTAAACAAACATTAGATAGAAAAGAAAACGATTGATGATTTTGGAAACTGATCATTTATCTAGTGCAGCACACGGGCTTACAGCAGTGCAACGCAGATTTGGTGAATACTGAAGCAGCCTTGATACCAGATCCACTGCTTCAGGGGGCATTCGTTTGTGAAATATCTGAAATTTGAGAATCAATATGTTAACCACCGATATAAAATTAACACCAAATTTCACAAGGAAAAGATCCCCCTGATAAAATTGTTAAAAGACCTTGTGCCATGGGTGAGTCTTGATCTGAGGGAACTTGAACTCCGTGTAATTGGGATTCATGCATTTAATTTCTTCCCGGGTCGGTGTGCCCAAGACCTAATTTATGATCACCAAATGGGGGGAAATACTTCAGAAACTGACCAAACATGTGAAGAAGTAATAAAAAAAAAAAAAAAAAAAAAAAAAAAAAAAAAAACAGGGCTAGAGGTTAGGATAGCTTGCCTTAATAATTTCCACAAGCTGATCAACACCACTTTCCCCAGGAAAAAGCGGCTGCAAATGCAACATTGAATAAACATCAGAAATTATCATCTATACATTAATTTAAAGGAGGATTTCAATAATAACTCATACAATCAAAACACAAATAATCTGACAGCCACTGCATTGAAGGTAAAATCAATAAGCAAACAGTAAACAGTGGCAGACAAACAATACATGATTGGTAAACTCTGCATTTCCATATCCAGAAAGAAAAGTGAAATTACAGAAATGAATTCAAAAGCCATTCAGCAAGTTCCATGAAAGAAAATTGTGTGTGTGTCGATTAGTGAGAGCTCTAGAACAGTGTCCTAGCCATATGTACACCAGACCGCATAGGAGAGGTGGGGAAACTTCTAACATTAACAGAAAGCTATTCAGAATACACAATAATGTTTAGTCAAATCTATAATAGGAGGCTGATAGTAGTATAGAGAGGATTGAAAAGCCATATTGACCCACATGTCCAAGAAGAAGCTCGGCCATGACACAACCAACAGACCAGATATCAATTGCAGTTGTGTACTCTGTGGCCCCAAATATAAGTTCCGGTGCCCTATAATACCGAGAGCAAATGTAAGATATGTTGGGTTCGCCTGGTACCTGAAGATAAAAAAAAAAAAAAAAAGATGATGTCAAAGGTTTCAACACATCACTAGCATGCTTTTAGCATCCACTACAGTTAGTAAGAAAAATAACATACCAGCATCTTTGCACTACCAAAATCACATATTTTTAGCTGATGAGTATGGGGATTGACCTGCAGCATACAACAAAACCTCATGAAGTTAATCCTTTAACCGCATATATAAACAACAAACATCCATCAAGAAAGCAACATGTTGCAGCTATAAATCTTGCAAGAACTTCCATGATATATATAGCACAAATCACTGTCAGAGGGCATGAAGTTGAGGTGATGAGCGGTAGCTTTCAAGGCTTTGTTCTTTAAACAGAAAGCATTTCAAGTAAGATAGCAGAAAGTCCAAAAAAACATGTCCTGGACTATGACACCAAGCTCTCAGGTTTCTCAAAATGCATTGCTAGCAATTCAAGGAATTCATTATGTTCTGTAACCTTTACCGTAAAATTCAGGGAAGGAAATTAAACTAGATGGATGAAATTCATATAAGCAAAGCTGTGGATCATATAGACTTCAACCATTTTTTTATGTCAACGACAAGATGTTGGAAATGGCAGAAAGCAAACTGACCAGTAAATTCTGTGGCTTGATGTCTCGATGGCACACCCCCACAACATGATGCAAGTAATTTAGCGCACGACAAATCTACAAGGCCAATAAGAAGAATAACTTAAACTCATGGAAATAGTTTGCCATAGTTTGCTAGACAAATATCCAGTGCACACCATGAGATCTAGCAGAGCATCCAAAATATACCCAAATATGAGATATTTACAAAGTTTACCTGGTATGTGTACAGTTGAACATATAAGATGGGTGTGTGTTGATGGCTCATCCTGTTAAAGTGCCTTGAAACTCGATGCACAGTCTCAGATATATACTCAAGAACAAGGTTAAGATATAGTTCATCTTTTTCAGTAGTTGAATAGAAACAGTGTTTCAGCTGAACGACATTTGGATGGTCAAGGAGACGCATTATTTGAAGTTCTCTGTTCTTGTATCTCTTATCCTGCAGCACCTTCTTTATCGCAACAGCTTCACCAGTTTCAAGGCATTTAGCCTGTAGAGCAAGATAAAATGTAAAATAACAGAGCATAATATTACTAAATGTATACATGTTAAAAACTAGTGTGATTGCAAGCAACCTGCTCGCTAATTCCAAATACCTGATAGACAACACCAAATGAACCAGTGCCAACCACATGCTCTGCCATGTATGAGATTATCTGGAGGGGGGAGTAAAATATATTTAGCAGCATGGTCAATAACTAACCAAATGATGTACGAAAAGAACATGTAGCCTTAAGAATCTAAAAGGAGTTACAGAATGAAAAAAAGCAAAGTCGAGGATCAATAGCAGTCAATCTTGAAGGTTTCCATATTGTGGCGTTGTCATACTTGAGAGTTGAGTGCAATGATACGGTGACTAAGCAATGCATCTATACATATGCAAGTGGAAATCTTTCTTCTGGGCAGGAAAAAAAATCTATGCTTATAATAACAGCACTGAAAGTGAAGTTCCGTAATAAACACATTCATAATGCTCCCTCAAAACTACATAAAGAAAAATGAGATTAAACAACCCATAAAATGCAAAAGCATTCAACCAGGGTAATCAAATAACCTGCTTTGGTTGTCCATTCCGACCACCTACTGTGGTTGCAATAATCTGACCAGTTTCTGTCCCATTGCCACTCACAATGGCAGCTTCCATGTCCTGCATCATCAGAAATTCCAAGGTTAATAGAACACCCAAGGAAACTATGACACAGCCCACCCAATTGTTTTTGGTCTTTTAGGTGGAATGGGGGTTAAGTACAGATGAAAATTTACCTTTTCATCATGATTAATGTTTTTATCATCTCTGATCTTCATTTCATGCATCTCTTTTGGAAGTTGATCAAAACCTGGTTTTTCTGTTCTTGTCACTGAAGTAACATTGGATGCACTGGCATCAGCATTTTCCTGTGATGTAGAAGCCATGTGCTGCTCCTGCTCTGTGACACTCCTTTCAACTAAATATGATTCCCCATCAATCTTTCGTTCCATTTCTCGATCAACCTTAGCCCTCTTTGTTACAGCATCCCCACCCTACATGAAAAATAACACATTTTCCACAAGAAATTAGATAAATTGTATAGTTACATTTATTCTCCATTCACAAGAATAATTGCACCAATATCCCATTCTATCTCGCATTATTATACTAGTGCTGTTTGCATAGCCATCTCATATTCCTTCAAGGCTATCAAATTGTTAGTACAATAAATGAATTTGGTACAAAACACATTGGCTTTAAAAATCAAAAAATGATCCAAGAAATTATATAAAGAAAATGAATACCTAGGCCGTTAATAAGTTCATAAGCTGCAGGCCAGTACGGCAACAAGATTATTTAAACATTATCAAATATGACTACTCAAACTTCCCTCTAGGCAGAACCAAAATAGAAGGATTAGACACTACAGGCTGGCCAATATGGCAACTTGATTATAAAACATATATCCAATATTAGTACTCAAACTTCCTCTCTAGGGAGAACCGAAATAACTAGACAACTACAGACAGAAATGACATCCAAAAACTCATAATTCAAGGATTTAACTCGACAAAGCACTGTAATTAATGCTTCTTTAAGTGAGCATACAGAAATACAATGATTCTTAATATCAACCAGAATTCTATTTAGGCAGTTATTCCTTAAGTGCAAATCTATCATAAGATTTCATTGTTAACATCATAAAAGGACACTGCAACTTATGAGAATAACTTTCTTCTAGTGCTCCATCTCGTCTTCACCTTTATTTAAAAAAGGAAAGAGCATATAAAGATACGTATTAACAATTTTCAGGAAAGAACCAGTAATCGCAACATGACATACCACCAACCGCAACAGCAATGCACTGCAGAAAAAATCAACATCTAAACTACACTCTCGCCATTGATATCCATATAAATAAATAACACTTATTGGACTCTATGACATTTGGTAGAAATTACGAGAAAAATTGTTACACGTTCAAAATAGTAAATCCATCATACATAATAGAATCCGACGTTACATCCGAGCTACAACATTATGTTAACCGACATCGATCAGCCAACCAATCAAACCTCCTCAAAGGATTAAATGAACAAGCAACACAAATAGGAAAAGCCATATGGCCCCACAAGCCAAAACCAGATTGAAAGCAAGAAAGCCTAATTCCATCTCCCCAATATCATCTCTTTTTATTGTGAAAACAAAATAAGTGCAAATTAGACAAAATGCCTCCCATCAAGGGAAAAAAAGGGCAAAAAATTTTGAACTTCCAAAAAAATCGTGACCCGGGATCTGGAATAGATAAAAAAATAAAAACTCAATAAAAAGGGTCAAATTCCACAAAATACCTATCTCAAATCCAAAAACACGCAGCAAAAGAAATCAAAGAACAAGAGAAACACATAATCCCAGAATCAAATTAAGCACAACAACCAGAAAACCTATCATCCACAATAAAAGATGAAGCAAAGAAGAGACTTTCTTCACCCAATTAACTAAGAATCTAAAAGTGCATAAGCAAAAAAAATTAAAGTTCATATCTTTTCATTTTCCTACCTCATTTTCTCAGCAAACAAGCAAGCAAAGCCAGAATTTAAAAAGAAAGAAAAATAAACTTACAGGATCAGATGATATAGAAGTTCGACCAGAAGCAATGCTCTTTAATCTACGCATCACATTCATGGTTTCCTTTCTCTCTTCACCAACAAACAAGCCAAACCCTAAATTTCCCTTTATTTTTAATCCAAAAAAAGAAAATCAAGAAAGAAGACACAAACTCAGCCTTCTCTCCTCCAGCAAAGGGAGAGAGGGAGAAATTTGTGAGAGAAAATGAAGGGACACCCAAAAGGGAGAAACACAGCAACAGCAACAGCAACAAAATCTCCCAGCTTCTTTCAAGATTTTCTCGATGTGGAAACCTTAACTTTCTCTCTCCGGGGATAATTTTTGTGAAGCCACCATGTGTCTGTTTTTTTTACTTATTTCATTGGTCAAATCCAATCTCCCTAGAGGACCCATCATTTCCTGTACGCCAGTCAAACGTGGATTCTTAACCCTTGATCGGTCATTATTAGGGAAAATCGGACGGTCCTGGTTGAGGCTTTTTGTAAAAGTAAGAGAGGTCGGTGTTACTAAATTGCCCTGGATCTTATTTAGGTGATTGCAGGGTAGAGATTTTAGGACACATTTCGATGTGGAGCGGAATATTCGGGGAAGTTTGACTGGTCTTTGATGGTTCTTTTTGGCGGGTTGGATTACGTTAGATTTTTATTAGGAGAGGCTCCTTGACAGAGTTTTATTTTTTAAAACACGAAAACAAATATACTTTTTACATGTTTGGATTATGAAGTAATTTACTTTTTAAAATGATTTTTTACTTTAAAATTTTATTTATTCTTAACATTAATATATTGTAATCATAAAAAACAGTATCATGTCAAATATATATATTTTTAAAGCTAAAATTATGTCAAACACCCCAAAATGATTAAAACTTTTTAAAGTTAAATTTATCCTGTTCTTAATTTTTCATTCAATCTCTTACAGATGATGGAACATTTCTTTATGCTTTTGAAGCTCCTGGAGTGTGTCGGAGCAATTATGAGCATACGCAAGGAGATTGAGTGGTGAAAATGACAGTTGTTTAAACTAAAGCGATTAATAATATAATGTTCCTTGCTTCTTCTTCTTCTTCCTTGGGTGTTTGAAATTCCGATTCACAAGTATTTTTAAAAAAGTTTGAAAATTGTTTATTATTATTTTTTTACAAAATAAAAAATATTGTTATAATATATTTTTGAATAAAAAACATTATAAAAAATAATTTTAATTGTGAAACAGTAGCTTTATGCAGATGGTTGTCTGCGTGCTTAGGTGATAGTGTTTTGTGGTAGATAATGATGGTGGGGGTGCATTAATTTTAAGAGATTCCACCTAAATAATGTGAGCAAATTCTTCTTACTTGGGTTGCATTGTATTCTAAATTTCATGGGATGGAAGCGAAGAGTTAATTAAATTCAGGAAATGTTTAGGGAGTGATTGCAGAGACACTGAGAAGAAGAGGAAGAAGAAAGCTAGAGAAATACTTTCTCTATTTCTTAACCTCCAAAGCTTTCAGCTCCCTCAAATCGCATGCATGCGTGGATTATTAGGCTCGGATGTATTCTAAGAGTTGAATGTAAATGCTTTCAATTGTTTGGCCAAGATTTCGATCGAGTACATATTATACATGTGTCGAATTAAAAGTTCAGTTGAAGGTTCAAACACGAATAGTTTGAAAAGTTCAGCATATTTTTACCTAATTAAAAGGCATGCAGTGTTTGATTTTACTCCGGCAACGCGGTTGTTATTCAATGCTGACCAGACAGACACAACCCAGCTCTCTCTCTGGAGGTTTCTGTTCATTCTAAAACACCATTGCTAGCTGTTCTGACCAGGGTTTTCAGCTGACGACTGCAGATCGATTCTCCAATAATGTGATATGATAGTAAAAGACTTACAGTTTATATAATATATCTTGCGTTTGAGTTAAAAACATGTATATTTTATAAAAATCCAGGACAGCTAGAATTCTACACGGCCGTAAAATATATTTTTCAAAGAATAGTTTCTCTGTATAAAAAAATTGCAGAACGAGCTGTGGAATGCATGCCGCTCCATCTTTCATGCCCGCGTGAAGAGGAAGAAGAAGAAGAAGCCATTGGATTTTGTGAAACAATCTCAACGTAATAATAATAGGTGGTAATGGCGACATCATCATTTTGCCATGGAATGCATGCAAGCCACGCTAATCATTCATATGATTTTATTTTTTCTCCTGGCGCCTCAGCTTAATTATCATTACGGGGGGGATTTCCCTAGTCAGATCAGATTTTAGCTATATAATTATTACAGCTATTAAAAGTAAGTTTCGCAACACGCTTGTTAATATATACCATCTTTATAGATGGATTATAAAAGAGGCACGGTGTTTTTATTTCTAAGAGAGAGAGAGAAAAACAAGCTTTTGAGTTTATTTAACCTTTTACTTGTGTAATTTTTACATTTTTTTATGTTTTATGTTAAAGTAAAGCAATCAAAAGCATAAAGGACCTTTTTTAGAGAGAGAAAATGGTTTTAAAACTCTGATGGAGCATGTATACCTGTAATCGTTTTCTTAATGCGAAAATAGCAATATTCTCAAGAGAATTATGTTAGTGTTCAAACGTGATTTTAATCAAATAGGACCCTGATTTTTAACTGTGAGTCTCATCTAAAAACATGTTTCATCAAAACTCAGGGCAACATTCATGCATGGATTAACATACAAGATTTTTCTGAGCACTAGCACACGCGAAGGCAATGAGTGCATGAAATTTGTTGAACGAACCAATCTTCCTTCTCTCTCTCTCTTTCTTCCCCTGCACAGTCGGTGGTCTCTCTCTCTCTACAGTCACCATTGATGCCCTCTCTCTCCACAGTCATTGGCAGCTCTCGGCACCACCATCATCACCGGAAGCTTCTCCTCCATATCACAAGCTCTGTCGTGACCTCCAATAGCCGCAGCAAGTCCCGGTGTAAGCAGCATCAGCTGCAACTTTCTGATACTCTTATCGGCCACCACATAATACCATTTTCGACATCACCATCACAGGAAGAACCACCTCAACCTCCTTTACCTATCAGTATTGGTCATTGACCCTCTCGTTATAGTCGGCCACGTTATTGTTCACGTGTTACGTGAACACTAACTGCGTAAATAATTCGAAATGAAAGCTGCAGCGCACCGTTTTATGCTTTCTTTTTTAACTCTTTGGGCTGGGTTGGATCTACTTTTGGCCCAGCTTAGGTTCAACAGAGTTGGGCCCTTTTGCCCCAACTTAGTTGGGGCGTCCATTTAGTTTGGGACAGACCCAGTCCGATTTTTTAAAAATATATATTTTAAAAAAATAAAAATTATGTAAATAGAGATCAGACCTGATGAAAGGAAAAGGTGCGTAACTTTATTTTACTCCACAACCCCGTTGCTTTTCGATTGATTATAGATCAGAAACTTGCATATGATTTTTGCCTTGGAATTATATATATACAACATGTAGATAGAGATCTTGAAACGATACTATTTACGAATCGCATATATTGTTCCTGATGATATTTTATCAGATGTTGTTCACCGATCAAATAGTGAGGGATCGTAGAGGCATTGACGTTTGAATTTAGTTTGTGATGGAATTGCAAATAGTTTAATGGAAGAATAAAAATGAGTGTGTATTTTACTTGAATTATTAATTATATTTTATTATTATGATAATTAAATCTACAATATCTAAAAAAAATATATATGTCCTTTAAAGTAATTTCACAAGTTGACAGCAATATGAAAAACATGGTAACCAAACACTCGTAACTGCTTTTTATTAGACCTCAAACTCAACCAAATTTTTAATCAGACAATTCAATTTAAGTTATGAACCGTAGTTAAAAATATTTTTCATGAAATTATTTTGTTTTAACCTCAACTACAACAGCAACAGACATGCCAAACATACTCTATATAGGTATATATAGACTGTAAGTTACCCAATACATGTATAATGGACCGCTTGGCAGGATAAATGATATAATTAGGCGAGTATTAATTACTAATTAATGTTCTATTTCCACTCTTTCTTCATACAATCTACAAAAATCACAAGACGTCTAGGAAATGAGATTAGGAATCCAGGCATTATCGATCGTTAATGATTCTTTCTATCAGATATTATTTCTTATAAAATTTTCTCATATATTGTTACAAACATGGATAGGCTCGGGCTTGCAGAGATCAGCCTTGGTCTGGTAAATTTCATTTTGACTAGCTATTCCAAGTTTTAATTTGGGGGGGGGGGGGGGGGGGGGGATTTTATTTTTTACAAATTTTTTAAGTTATTTAAAGTTTATATATTGGATGATTAATAATATAAAAAAGAATAATTGATTTTAGAAAGAAATAAACATCATTCTGTTTTTAACTATATAATTACTACAGCTATTAGAAATAAGTTTGGCAACACGCTTGTTGATAGACCATCTTTATAGATGTATTATAAAAGAAGTACGGTGTTTTTTTTTAAAAAAAAAGAAAAACAAGCTTTTCAGTTTATTTAACCTTTTAATTGTATAATTTTTTCATTTTTTTATGTTTCATGTTAAAGTAAATCAATCAAAAGCATAAAGGAGCTTTTTTAGAAGGAAAAAAAGGTGTAAAACTCCACTGGAGCATGCCTGTAATTGTCTTTTTAATGCGAAAATAGCAATATTCTAAAAAGAATTATATAACTTTATATAGACATGGATAGGCTCTAGCCTAACAAAGTCTAGATGTGATGTAAGCCCATTAAAGAGAAAGATGTTGCCGATACATTTAAACATCGTAATTACTAAAAATATATTTCAATGGACAAGGAATTTATAATAAAAATAAAAATTCAAGAGACGCTCGCTTGGGTAAAACAAGGCTAGTCATAAATTCAAGTAAAATATATATGCAATATTACAAAATATACATACAAGTCACAAATATTATATTAAAAAGCAATATTAGAAAACCAAAGTGAAACTCAATATATTGTTAGAAATGCTTTGTTCTGGTGTTTTTTTTAAAAAAAAAAAACTTACTGCTAAAGAATAATATAAATTATATTCTGGGTCTCACTTAACAGTTTAAGCTTTTAGGTGAGATAGTTCCTTGACATGGTATCAGAGTCTTGTTGACTCAGTAGTCACGAGTTTGAATCTCACTACCCACATTCTATTTGATAAAAATCTAACACATGATAATATGAGTTTGTGCAAGTTTCAAGCTTAAAAGACTTTCACTTGAGGGAGGTGTTAGAGAAAATATAAATTATATTATGGGACCTCACCTAACAGCTCAAACTTTTAAATTAGATGATTTCTTGACATTTACCTTTACTTTTATAACTATACTCTTAAAGTATTTTTGATGGTGAATAGAAAGTATATATATGTGAAGACACATGTCAACTAAAAAATACATATATTTTGACCAAAACACCTCATTTCAGTGCTTGTACTCTAGGCAACGCCTAGTTAAATTGCCCACCTAAGAGTTTGATGGGTATATATATTAGAAAATAATGTAATTATATCAAAAATATTTTTTTTATTTTTGTTTTTATTTAAAAATACTTCAATAAAAGGGTAAATAATTATATACAAAATTAATAATTATATTGTTGGAGTATTTTAAAAAAACAATTATTTAATCATACAACTTACTCTTATTAATTATATAATTGATTGTATAATTAAACTAGAAACAAAATATAACTAGGATTCTAATCGTATGTATCTCACCATCAAATTAAACAAGTAAAAATTGACATTTCAACTGGGTGTTCCAGTTTGACAGCAATGCCAATCACATCAGCATTTGTTGCTTTACAGCATTATAGAAGATTGCCTGAGCTGCGCTATTGGGCCATTAGGACTTGACTGGGCCGCGACATCCAATCACAAGCAATCAACGTCTACGCGGATAGGTATGATCCAGATTGTCAGATCCATGACATAACGGGGTATCCATGATACGAGCCCAACTAGTCATTGAAAACCGATTAATTATTTGCTTAACCTGGATTTTAAATTATATTATATAAAAATTGTCCTGGAGTGAAATAATCAAATCAATATTAAATAATGACATTGGAACATAAAAACAAAAGATAGAAAAACTCAAAGGATTAAAAAAAAACATATTAAACGATGAAATCCAAAAGATTTAAAAATCACATATTAAAAGATAAAAAAAAGACAAATACAAAAAAAATTTATTATTGAAAGATGAAACTAAATAAAATCTCATACCAAATGATAGATATGGAAGAAAAAATATAAAAACTATATATTAAAAGACAAGAAATAACAAAAAAAATCCGAATGATAAATAAAAAAAAGTCATGAAGTCATTGTTAAGGCCTAGGGCACGTAGGCACTAAAAAGCAAGGTTGTTAATATCGTTTCATTTCGGCCTGTTCCAGAAATACGGGTCAAATTCTGGCCGGGATGTCTTGGTATTGTTCCAGGTGTGCCGTTCTAGCCTTAAAATCCTCTTTATTTTGATTAACTTGTGATTGTGTTTTTAATTTTGAGATTATGTTTGTTTGACTTTGTGTTTATATATATATAAACTTGAAACGGCATGCTGAAATATTTCAAAATCAAAATGTTCCTTACCAATAAAAAAACCAAAACAACGACCGGAACAATATTGATAACCTCTTTGAGCCCGTTTGGCACTGCAGCCAAACCGCTATTTTGCTGATTTTTTTTCATTTTAAATGAATATGTTTTGGTGTTTTTAAATCATTTTGATGTACTGATGTTAAAAATAATTTTTTAAAAATAAAAAAAAACATTATTTTGATGTATTTTGACATGAAAAGCACTTTAAAAAATTACCACAACCACTCTCCCAAACAGCCCCGAAAGCTTGGGTTCAAATCGTGATACGAGCAGGACAATCTATGATCGGTGGCGGCCTTAGGTATCCATATTCTGATTTCGAGTTCTAATTTATTAATATTAAAAATATTGTTGTAATATATCTCTAAATAAAAAACATGTCAAAATGTTTATAAGAAAACAATTTTAATATTTCAAAAAAACAATCTCCGTATTCACCATCACAGTCTCAGTTTTCATGGACAGCATGCACGTGAACTGTGGTACGATAGGGAGAAGATAAGGGGTCCTTTTGCCCTAATCAAGTGAAGGTGACGAGTGGAGCACAATCAGAGGCCATGCACTGTCATTTCCACTTCCAATGCAATCTTTCAAGCAGGATACCATGGCCACATGAATCTTGATTTCAATTTTGGCAAATAGCACAGATCGACGGTACCACATCTTGATCACGACTGATTGATCAGAGCAGCAGCGGCAGCAATAATCATAATAATAAACAAAAAGTTTTGGGAGAGAATCCCATCTCAGAAACACTTTCAAAAGTTAAGAGGATGAACTGGGTTATTCGATCGCAGACAATTATTGGCCATGGTTCCGATCCTCTCTTTCTTTCTTTCCTTTTTCTTATACGATGAACACAGGTTTCTTTGAAGACGGTGGGTCCTTAAAATGATTTCTCAAATTTCAGTATACACCCATGCCACAGGGCAGTCAGATTTTACCATTCAAATTATCAATACATCATATATAGCCGTATCGTCACGAATAACTTGTCAAATATTCTTCTTCCTGAAGATTTTCTTTACCTCCACATCCTCTTCTCGGACACGATTTCAATGGTCCAACGTCTAGCTATCATCGTCAAGCTAGATGAAGAAAGTTAATGCATGTTAAACTAAAGACTTTTTGCAGCCCTCTTTCACACGAACCAAGTTACAGGGAATCTCTTCATGTAATATCATACAATGTCAATTCTTTTGTTCCCACGCAGTTTCATTTAATTGATTCTCAAGAGTTTCTGGCTTTTTTTAATCGATGGCTTTTTTTAATCGACAAAATCAGTGAATAAATAGACAGCTGAGCCACTCTATAATATTCTCTGCGTGTGGACTACGTTCACATTTCAGCAGTAGCCGATAGATAAGAAAGGTAGTATATTACTTATCCATGGTCCTACACATTAATTAATCGCACCCAGTTCTATTACGCTCATTCAAAGCTGAAAGCGTTTTCTTGCATGCATCGTCTTCGTTGCAATAAATAATGTTAAGAGTAGCTTGTTTGAACGAGATTAAAGACCTGACCATGCTAGTTATCGTTATGTGTCGCTGATTACTTAGCAGGGAACTATCTTAGAGACCTATAAAGAAATAAAATAAAGGTGACTGGGTTAAAAGAAAAAAGAAAAAAAAAGAAAAAAATATATCTTCTTTAAATACATAGATGAATTCAATTTATTTATCAACAAAAATAAAATGAACAATTTAATTAAACTCAATTATAATAATAAAAAAATAATCTCAAATATTAATATTTGGTAGCTCTTGGTTTGAAACGATAGATGTATACTAAAAAATAAAACGCGCAATGTTTATAGCTAGCTAGAACCACGCAGCTAGAGAACATGCAAGAGGAAGGGGCACCACACTGGTTAAATCAACCTCTACTCATCATTTCATTTTCATTGTTTCTCCCATGAATGTACCGATCCCCGGCTGGAAAAAAAAAAACTTTTTTTCTGTCTATCCCTGTATCGCCATGATTGACCGACCATGAAATTTAGCACATCAATTCGACGACTTTTCTACCTAGCTGCCATACCCATTCATTGTTCCAGCAAATACATAGGGTCAAAATCTCGAGCAACTATAGAACACCAGCCACTAGTTAACCTTCATCATTTGTCAATGGAGGTTTCTCCCTTTCAGCTTATACGACATTAATTTTGTTTTCTTCTTGTTTGGTCAAGAGAGAATCAGTCCCCGGAGAACTAGGCTCGATCGTAATTAATCATGAAAGGTCCTTGGAAAATCCCTTTTTTGTCTAATTTATCCAAACAACTGCTTGAATTTGCTCCAATAAAGCCGGCATCCCACATGGGACCAACTCAAGCAATTCAGCATGGCAGCTTCAAAGTAATGTTAATTGAACAGCTCAAAAGGGGCGGCGTCATTGCTTCTGGGAGTGCAAGTTTGAAAACAATTTGTGGTGGCGGTGGTAGCAATTTTAGGGGTGACCGGACCTGAGTTGCAAGACTTTCTCTATACTCTGTAAACTTTACTGTGCTGACTGATAACTTGAAGAATTCTTTGGCCCGAGAGTCGCAGCACTGTTAGAAATTGTGTTTGCGTGTCTTAGAAGTGTTTTGAGTTTTGAAAAATATCAATTTAACATCTTTAATGATATTACCTCGTTGATACTAGAAATAAAAAAAATATCTTCATAAAATTTTAAATACAAAACACAGGAAATACTGTAAGCCAAAACATCGCAGCCACCGCCACTGTTCTCTCAAAATAGTCCAAGACAGGCAGTGGCCCACGGCTAATAATGCAGTGGGTTGTGGATGATCAACACAGCCATTTGACGGTGGAGGAGGGGTGGAACCCACAGGCAGGTGATCATGGGTGGGGACGAGTTGAATCAACCGAGGAGGAGGTACTTTCTGGACTCGTCATGATCGGTAAGTAGGTCGAGCAGAGGGGTGAGATTCGAGAAGCAGAAATTAACTCCAAGAACAATGTCCGAGACCCAGAAAGGGATTTGCAGGCGTTGGACCCGCTGCATGGCCATTTCCTTTCCATGTGCGGATAGCCCTTGACTTTTGATTTCCCCGTCCCCACTCCTCTCCTCCATGAACAACCCTAATTGTTCCTCACGTTCGACGGCATGAAATAGAAAGAACGAGCTTAGCACTGCACAGCAGACACCAACTAACGAGATGCCGTAGAAATATTTTGAGCGGTGTGTGCCGTGCAGTAAAAATAATAATTTTGTCAGTATTCCATACTCCCTCTGACCCTGGTTATTGGCTTTTGAAGAGCCAACAAAAATTAATTTGGTAAACATTTTTTTATAGATTTTAAAATTGTTATTCAGGATAATCATAATTTAAAATTGTTAACTAACATGTGAACAAGTAGCTGAAAATTCCAGATCAAGTTTAAAAAATGCAGAGTCGTGTTTTGTCATTGTAATTATCAATTATCTTTTAAAACAGCACGTATTAATTAAGATTATAACTAGCAAATGAAAACGATTTTAAAATTATGTTGCGATCACATTAGTGTTTGTATATTGAAGAATTGTTATTTATTATCAGTTTACAAATAAAACTGTAATTTCCATCAACAATTGGTCAAATGTGTTGTCGTTTTATAATAATTTTTAATCAAGTATTGTGATACATATTATTGAACTATCATGTCAAGATGACTGTTTTGCCTGATGGGACCGTAAAAAGACGTAAATCTATTTCTGTTTATCCAGGAAAGAAAAGGAAGGCTCAATAATTATGTTATAATTAACTAAGAGTTTATGCAATCCCATCCCCTTCACTTTAGCATTTTTTGAATGTTTTTGAAAAAAAATAAAAGAATTTATTTTAAATTTGTATTTTAAATTAAATTTTTTGATGTATTTAGAATATTATAATATAACAATGTCATTTTTTTTTAAAAAAAAACAACACCTCGATATATTTCACAACGAAAAATAATTTTAAAAACAATATCAACCACACTCTGGAACTGACACATATATAGATAGAGATTATATTTTTTAAGAAATTATTGTTTTTATTGATTTTTAAGATGTGTTTTTGAGAGTTTGAGATGCAGTTTTAGGTTCGAGTCTTATTGTTGTTAATATAATGATCACTGAAAATTTATATGGTATTTAACTCTAGAGTTGGTGATTTTAGTCGAGTGCGTGCAAGTTGATCCGTATACTTACGGTAATAAAAAAACAAAAAGATATTCTGCCCATAGATTCAAGCATGAGAGAAAAGAATGAGGAGATAATTTTGAGAGGAGAGGTATTTTAAAATTCCATTCACTATCGAGAATATCGATTTAACACAACTGCTATTATAAATAATAATTGTTTAAAAAACCATGCCTCTCGTGATTTAATTAATATGCTTAGAAAATTAACTCAAAATTTCATGAAGATTCGATAACCAATAAATAAAATTCAAGATCAATTAAATAAATAAGGTTAAAAAGCTGCAGCTGAATATTATTTTTATTTTGTTTTTTAAATAAATAAGTTGCAGTATTGTGTATATTTTTTTTTTATTGAAACACAAATACATGACGGCCTGTTAGTAACTCACACCTCTTGCACAAGAGGTCAGGTTTGAGCTTTTGGATTTGACCACATCGATCGCTTTTGGCTGGACACACTTATTTAAAAATCGATTGGGGTCCACCGACTAGACTGGACAGACCGTTCTGATTTGATGATGATTTGGCACAGTTTTCAAGAAACATCTTTAATATGATAATTTTAAGAGTATTTTTTATATATTTTTTTAAAATATTGTTTTTTAAAAAACAATTATTATAACTTTTCTAAGCACCTAGATAAATGAAAAGCAATATGGAAAGGGTCTTGCTAATTTTTTTTTAATACTAAAAAATAATATCTAGATTATAACAATTCAAAACAAACAGGGCAGTCAGATTTTACCATTCCTGGGATTTGAAATTGAAATTCACAAAAAAAAAAAGAGCAAGAAGAAACAGTAATTTTCAAGACAATATCAAGTATTAAAAATTAATATATAATGTCATATAAGAAAAGCAGAGACAGCTCAGGTATAGCAAAAACATTTCAAAAGAATAAACTCATGAAAAAACAAAGTTCAATAGAAAAAACAAAAACTCGCCTGTCCACTTTTAGAATAACTAGGTAGAAAAAATGACAAGGCTAAAGAAAAATGCAAAATGACAAAATTAAAAAACAAATCTCAAAAAAATTGAGGGAAATATATGCGAGTCACACTTAGTACTAACAAGGTGAAATAACATGATTTAAAATGATGAAATTCAGAAGAATCATTAAAAAAAATTGAGGAAAAAGACTGAGTCGACCACCCAGGTCAACTCAACACATAGTTAAGAACACAGCACAACACTTCCAAGCTGTAACGGTCACGACTAATCCTGATTGAACATGGTGCTGATTCGCTTGAATGAGAGCCGTTCGTTCGATATATTTCCAGATTTCATATAAAAAACACTTGATTATTCTGAAGAAAACAACAAAGAAAGAACAAATTGGAGAATGACAAGTGTCCCGATAATTTTCAAGAAGCCAAGAACAACTGGCGAAAGCAGACCAGTAGTGGATACAAAACAATTTTCTGACAGTTTTAATTTTAATTTCCCTGATACTTCGTGATGTATTCCGTAAAATTTAAAAATAAAAACAGGGACAGAGAGTAATACAAGCAAACATCTTGCAATCCAATAATATCATCCCACGGACTTCCAAAACCAGGTCCCTGTCTCCCCCAACCGGAAAGATTTCAGCTTTGATAAACAAATCCACACAGCCAAGACGAGCATCACCAAAATAAGGTAACCATCTATGCATGCATCGAGATACGTGTCGAATGATCAGTGGGTGTGTACACGTAAGCAAGAGACAGAGCCAAACTCTTCGCATTAAATGATGGCAGCGTTTTCTCCCAACAGCTTCTGCTCTCTCATTTATTGCCTCGGCAGTTTTCTCACACCCTCTCCCTCTCACCGCCCAACCCGCTCGCATTCACATCGTTAGGTCACTCACTACGTCTCACGCCCTGAGCAGCGCGTGACTACACCCGACACCCAGCCTGACAAGCTGAAATATCCTTCCGAGCACTTCAACTAGATAGAACACTAGTTGCATAATCACTTTTCATTTAAAAATATCATTCATTATACTATCTTATAAAAAAAAAAAACATTTTATTTAGCTGATGTGCCTGCAAGGTATATTATACACTATCTTTTCTTATGTTCTTTTTTTTAAATCCATCATAATCCAGTGTTTATCTAACCCTCTTAAGCCAGACAATTATCGGAGGAACACCTACCTGTAACAACGCAGCAAAAAACCAAACCAGGTCATGTTATAAAGAGGATGAGATATGAGTCCAGCGAAAAGGTGATTAGCAGTAAACTTAGAAAATCAGATTAACACAAAACCCCAACAAGCTGAACTGTTGTCCTTTCAAGTTCAACAAAAGCAAATGACCGGAAAAAAAAAGAAAAAAAAAAAGGGGACGATATTAAATTAAATATCGGGAGACCCTTTTTTTCCTAAGCACTACTGGCTTTTAACATTTTTGTTTTTGTTTTTTTGTACTACTAATAATTCAGCCAGGGGTCGACCTTGAGTCAATACCCGAACCAGCACCCTTGCCTCGTGTTAAGGACCTCGTTTGCAGCAGCAGCAGCCCAGGCAGCCAGTCGTCACGACGGACCCACAAGTCCTCACCGCCTTGCAAGGAGTCTCCACGCGCGGTTCGTTCTTGACTCAACACCCGCAAACATAAACACCAAGACTACTCACTTTTTTATCCACCCAGTCTTACCACACTGATTTACCACAGCGCTCTCTCCCAACACCACCCTAATGAAATAAACAGACCAGCACACAGCCGAGTAAAAATAAAAAACTAATGAAGACTCACTAATGGGATGAAGCTCGATCACGCAGCAATTCTTGGATGATGATCAGCTTTCGCATTGCAGAGCTGCCTTGATCTTCTGCACAGTGCATGAAATAAGGTTGTTGACTGTCTCCACCGATTCTACTGTGAGCTTGGCTGTAGGGAGACTATTCACCAGTATCTGGAATGCCACCGTCAAAAGGGACCCGCTCACCCTCTCCGGGCCACCACCATTGCCATTATTATTTGCAGTCGGGCCACCGTTGGCTGCTGGGGCCCCAAGTGAACCAGGGCCATCTGGGACGATAGCGAAACCAGACGGAAGAAGCGCCACGTAGGCCGAATCGCCACCGTTCATCACTACGTGCATGGCCGGAATGTCAACGGGTGCGTACACCACAAGCGACCCTGCTGCATCTATGCATGTCTCTTGCAGGATCAACATGCTACTCTGGTTAGCATTCATGGCCTGCCAAGACGAGAACGTGAATCACAAGATGGCCCCCCGAATTTGACTTGAAATTACATTACACGATGACGTTTTAACCTCCCTCTCTTTTTTTATCAGGGTACGTGTATCAGTGTCAAAAAGAAAAAAGACGGGATCAGGTTTCTTCACATAAAAGGTGACATGTGTTTTTTATATTTTGACTTTTTGAAGCTCACAGGAAAAAGATAGAAACTGCCATCAAATCTGGTCCCGTCTGACTCTACAGATACTTCCAAATTCCAAACTCGTCCTTTAATTACATTTCACCTTTTATCTCTAGCCACGACAAGAAACTAATCGACAATCACACCCCCCACCCCCCGGGACCACACCAGACGTTTAAATTATACTGACACTAATGTCCAAAAAAACCATGTCCATCAGAAGAGAAAAACATTATACACTACGCAAGAAAGTTGTTTTCATGACGAACAATTTGATCTAATGTTCCCACGTACGTAATATGTATTATTAAAATAATTGCTGAGAGAAGGGAAAGAGAGATTACGCTAGCCCGGAGGAGGGAGACGCAGTTGCCATGGTCTTGGCCTTTGGCAATGTGGGCCATTTCCTGCATTGGTCCTCCGTTGGAGAGGATGTCCCATTCGCTTCTGAGCCGTTCATCGCGGAGGAAATCAAAGAGTCTCTGTGGAGAAACAGGCAGCCAAACGGAGGTGGCAGCGCTCAGAACAATGCCCGGTGGCTCACCGGGATCATCGACGCTCTTTCTGGTCATAACCCTAACATCTTCATCGACATTCCCTGCATTTAGCTTGTTCCATTTGTGCACTGTCGAGGCACAAACCCCAGCACAGAAGTTATCAGTCATTCTTTGTGCCAGCTTCAGCATGCTCCGGCGACCACTTGCAGTTATAGCTAAAACATTTAACATTTTCCCTGTCAGTTAAAGTTGTCCTGGCAAAGTCGAAGGAAATCACAGATTAAATCCAATATTAACCTGTGTGGTCTCGGCTGGGAACATTAGAGGACATGAGAATGGCTAGGCACTCGCTTTGGCGTTGGAGGGTGGCTATCCATCGTTGGGCCCCAAAGCCCATGCCGGAACTTATCAATGGCCGATAGAGCTGGTGTGTTTGGCTTTCATCATATTCTGCATGTTCAATCCATGTAACCTGCCATTTCAACAGTTTTTGTTAGTTATGATATGGGTCAATTGCACCAACTTCTCAAGATGGAAATATTTTATAGTCAATTATTGCTTAATGATCGCTACATGTGAACTGATTGCCTCCATTATTCAGCAAAAAGATCATCTCTTTTTCTTTTTTCTCGTAGCTAATGATTAGAAACTAAAGCCACACGGCATAAAAGATCATACGCCAGCTCCATGGAAGGCCAAGTAAAACTCCGAGGAGGATTGACCAGGCTGTGACAGTACGCAGGAGGCTCCGGTACACTACCAGTATAAGCCTCCTTCCTCGGGGTCATTTTAATATAACAAACACATCATGTCAACGTACAGCACACTTTCAAAGAACGAAAAAGAATGAAAGATGGCAATTTTTATAATGTTATTCGGAAACAATTTTCCATGTTAAAATATAGGGGAAATCCATGGAAAGGGCTCTAGGTTGGGCTCGGATAAAGAAATGGAATCAAGTAGTCATGGCATAAAGTAATGAAATAGAAAGATTTTGCAAGATTTGAGGGAACGAAGTACATCGTAGAAGATGACATCGAGATGTGCGCTATTGTCTATATTATCAGAGAGCTTGGATACTCGAATGGAAACAAAAAAGTCAGTCTCGGACTTTGACAATTAGGTCTCTTCGCATGGTTAAAAAAGGAAAGGAAATCATAAGGCTGGAACCAGGTCATACGCTGTAACATGATTAAATATAAGATAAACCAAGATTACATCGAAGATTGGATCATTGGAATAGAAGCATCAAAAATATTGTTTATTCAACCGAAGTCGAGGGTATCCAGGCATATTTACTGATGAAGGATATGAAATCAACGTGTTTGAGACACCAAAATTCAGGCAACGGGGCTTCTATTTGATAAAATAAATGGTGTAACCTCGATTTGCTGCTGTACCATAACAATTTTTTAATTGATCAAGCAACCCTAGTCTGTCGAAACTTGAGACTTAAACAGTAATTTGACATCAGAAGAAGCATCCAAGACATTATAATACGACCCTAGGAAGGTTCAAAAAGTGACAGTGTGGGGATACAGCGAGTTCTCACTGGGCAAACAAGACTGTTAGATGCTCGAGCTCTCGAAGTGGCTCGGGAATGCAAATGCTCATGATTTTGACCTGGTGTTTTACCACATAATTAAATGCTCTCGACTGGAACTTCCAATGTTGCAATTACTTCACCAAACTCATTAAAGACTAAAGGGGCAGAGCACCCACCTGGATGAACACACTAAATTTAAAGAAAAAAAAGAACCAACTGGCCATGCTAGAAACCAAAATTATTACCTTGGAGTATCCATTCGGCATATCTTGCACCACGCAGCCAGAAGGAAGTCTCCTGCAGTTCACAAATGACGGTGGAGCACCGGAAGTTTCTCTGATAGTATCAATGGACACGTCAACAACAGCCCAAACCCCCTCGGCGTGCTGCTTGCAGAATCGGAGAAAATTGACCTCGCGCACCGGAACCAAAGGGGATAAGACTTGGAGCTCCGCGTGCATCTAACAACGATTAATTTAGCATTAAACAAACTTCCAAACTGGCTGCTGAAATGTTAGTAACAGCAGCAGTAGAATAAAAGAAGATAGCTTACCAACTGAAGCGAACCATTTCTAGTTCCCCCCATTCCGTTGGCTATGACATCAGTTGTAGAGGTCCTGGCAATCACGCAAGGAAACATTTCTGCCCATCGGTTCTAACAAAGAGAAATCAATGCAAGGATTCAAGTTTTAGTTTTGATATGAAAAGGGACGATAGTAATGAGATTTTGAATAACTCACCGAATCCATCAGTGTCTCGACTAAGGCCAGACTGTTGATGATTACCATCCCTGTCTCTCTCGAAGCCTCACTAACAAAGCCACTAGGCTTCATTCCAATGCATGGAGTGAACGTTCTCGAGTACTCCTCGTGGTTCATTATTTCCCTGCCACCCTCATAGCTCCTGATCCAAAGAGGCTCGTCAGTCTGAGCCATCTTAACCAGTTCGTCCATGGCAGCCAAAGCCAACTCCAAGAACATGGATCTCTCTAGTGATCTACCGATCCCAGTAACACCAGTTGTCGCTGGTCTAGCTTGAGTTAGCAAAGGCAAAGCACCAGAAATCCCACCTACAAAATCAGGTCCCAAAGGCAATGTTGCAGCTACAGTGCTTAAACCAGCAAAACCATTACTACCAACACCAAGCTCCAAGCTTGAGTTTGGCATCGGAGGGCCAAGTGAAGAAGCCAATGAAGATATGGGGCGACCCAAGAACTTGCCAGCGAGAGCACAAACTCGATCAAGTTCATCTTTTAATCTAGCATTCTCAATCCTCAGATGCTGTTCTTCAAGTGAAATATCACCAATTATTGCAGGACCACCACAGTTTGAGCACATTGGGTTTCTCATAGTATCTCTTATGGACATGTTTTCCGCTCGAAGCTTGTCATTCTCTTGCCTAAGTAATGAGTTCTCATGGCGCTCCAATTGAGTCTGTTGCAGCAAACAAGCAGATAACTTCAACTTTCGATCCGTGAAATTCCAACCCCAAAAGGAAAAACATCCATGGATTGTTAATAATCGTTCATTACCTTCATCTGGGTTCGGCGATTTTGAAACCAGAACTTGACTTGCCTGGTCTCCAAGCACAGCCTTCTACTAAGCTCCAATCTTTGTTTCTCATCAGGATGAGGACACTCCTTAAACAAACTGTATAACAAACAAAAGCAACAGCATAACACAATCTCTCAATATCACTCAAAAAATCTTGTTGACAGTGCAAATTTTTGATAGATATCATACGCTTCAAGCTCTTGGATTTGCTGTGGAGTGTGTCGGTGGTATCTCTTTTTTCTTGGAGGATTATCAGCTGCATCTTGGTCATCACCAGAAGCACCATCCATGTTATCACTACCAGATCTGCTCTCATGTTCTTCTTCTCGGCTTCTCCTACCCACACTTGTCTCAAAGTTTTCAGACATTCTTGTTATATCTCCTTGACCATCTATGTTTGGCTGTTGCTGATCAAGAGAATTAAACAAAACACAGACAAGAGCATAAAAGTTAGAGACTTAAACAAACAAACAGCACCATATCACCAGGTAGCAAAAAAACAAAAAAAACACAAAGAGAAAGATGATAAGTACAAGAGCTAGAGAGAGTCCAGGAGAGTTGAACATGGGTTTAGTGATAGAAGGAGAGAGAAGGCGAGGCTGAGCTATTATTGCACCACCAGTGGGCATACTGTTGTTGTTATAGGGTATATCCGCCACAATTCTTGCGCCACCACCACCAGGACTAGTGTTATCAAGAAAACCCCCAAAACTCATTAAAGCTTACGCCTTTTTCTTGTGTTTAACTCTATTTTTACACTGGACTTGACCCCTTTCTTTCTAGATTTATAAGTAGCGCTGAATAACAAAGTTTGAATCTTGAAATTATCATTCCAAAACCATGCCCCAGATGGCCAAACAAGAAATCATGAACTAGGTCTCTCTCAGAGAAAATAAAAAAGAAAAGCTTTTTTTCAGAAGAAAAGAGAAGAAGTTAGAGAGGTAGAGGAGACACAGGATAATATATCTATCCAAATGTCTCCACCTCCCTCTCCCTGCTGAAAAAACTGAGAGAAAGAAAGAGAAAGAAGGCAAGCAAACCCTTTTTATTATCTTCTTTGCTGCTTGACACTTCCTTCTCTATCCCTCTCTCACCCTCTCTAAAAAATATTAAGTTTCAGTCCAAAACTCAAACATTCAAAGGCCTTAAATTGTGTTGAAAGAACTTCTGGGAACCGTAGTTTGAGCCAAGAAAAAGTAATAATATCTCGTTCTTTGCATGCTTGCCTAACACTCGGTGAGAAGGGGCTTCAGAGAGAACCCAACAAGAGAAAAGATAAAAAAAAATAGGGAACGAAGAAAACGAAAGGCCCTAAAAAAGATTTTGTACAGACAAGAGAAAGGAGAGAGGAGAAAGTAAACCCCACAAAAAATATATAAAAAGGGTGAAGATAAATTGAAATTATGTGGACTATTCGAAGCCTTACAAAACACCAATTCACCTCCAAAAAGGTCGGTTGACTCTCTTTTTCCCTCTGTGAATCAGTAACAGCAGTTAAATATTTCGGATCCTCTGTTTTGGATTTTTTAACCCTTTTAGAGGAGAGTTTAAGAGGCAAAAGTAAAAGCAAATTTATTTTCACAGAGGGCTGATTCTGTGTTGCCCTTTGGAGATTTTTTTCTTTTTCGTTTTCTTTTTCGGGTTCTTCGTATGCAAACATAGGGATCTGTGCAGATACTCCATATGTCAGCTGAAGATGTCGTGTGGCTGCTGAAAGTGTATTTTTTCACTTACTTGATGAATATTTGTACAGTGATTAGGAAACCCTACTGTATTCTTAACCAAGATTGTAACAGTATTTATACACAGTTCATCTGACCCTACTTGAATAAACATCTTAATTTTCCAGGGCTTTGAATTTGATTCAAGTGTGTGCTCTTTGAACAATCTAACAGTGTGGGTTTAATAATTTTGAATTGCAGGGGTTCCCGTTGGGACGATTTGTTTTTGAAATCTTGTGATTCTAACATCAAGTTGATTATAATTTCTTATCGATCCCTGTTCTAACTCCAGCAAGTTGATTTGAGTGATTCCAGATGAGTGAAACGTGTTTTTTCTTTCTTTTCTGGCTCAGCAACGACCATGCAATTCCACGGGCATAAACCACAGAGGAGTGATTCCCGTGATTTTTTTTTTCTATCATGATTTTTTCTTACTGAATGTGTGTATCTAATTTATATGAATCCAACCAGCTAATAATATCATCTTATAATAACTTTGAAAATAAAAGGTAATTCATTTATCATATTTCAATTACGATTCATGAAACCACTACACGTATCATTGGTAAATGTTGATGCATGTGAAAGCTACGTCGTATAATAACAACACTAAATCACTAGGGAATAAAAGGAAGATTTAATAAGCAAAGGTGATTGCAAATTTGGACTCTCAATTTGCAACTTTATACTCAAAATTAAAATATTTAGTGGTAGAAGTTTATAAAATCTTTAAATACTGCCTCTACTAGAAATCAACTAGGAATCTTAACACCTCGAGGAAATAAATATAAATTTCAAACTAAAATATAAAATCCAAAACAACATAAGAAATACAATAAAAAAAACCATATAAGAAGCATTAATCCTCAACACGCAATTGTTGCATTAAAAGAAAGACTTTTCATAAAATCATCTATAATAATTTGAGTTTAATCAAAATTTTATGTCTCCTGTTTTTGCAATTATAAAGAGTTAACTAGTCTTAATCGTTCTAGACCTTCTTTCTATATCTAAATTTGTCCTACTGATCTATGAAAGTATTTGCTAGCTCATCCACGTAGTTTTTCTAAGTTAGATTCTCATATAATGATGTTTGATCACCACATGAATGCTCATAATCACTCATGTCTACAAGCTCAACCACGTCAATTCTTTTCAAATTAGAGAGAACTTGACCTCAAGTTCCATTTTTCCTCTCATTGAGATATCAAGTGTTGGGTGCTTGGATGCTTAATATTAAATAAATCAAAAGTATTTAAATGAATATGAAGTGGTATTATTTATTTTTTTATGACACCTCGTGAAGCTTTATTTTCCTCTTCTTACAGTTGTTATACTAATCAACTTGGAACTTGTTATAGGTAAGAACTATTTACACCAAATCACCAACATTAAACACCATTCTATCACGATGATTATCATCGAAGACCTCGCATTGAGCATTATTGTAAATGATTGTCTTTTGACATTTAATAAAAACTATGTAAATAATATACTAGATTGTTAGTTTTAACACTTAGTTGTTCAATACAAGGAAGATGTATCAACTCCAACTTTTTATAGGGCTTTTGTCCATTGGTGATCTAAAAAAGAATAAGTTGGGCAGTCCAATTTCGAGACTTGTTATAAACAAACTTTACTTGTGGCAAAGTTATAAGTCTCTGGTTTACCATATTTGCCAATTTACTTGAGGGTGATATGCACTAAAATGTTCAATTGAGTCTACGTATAACCCCACAATATCTTTTAGAAATC
The DNA here is from genome assembly GCA_027405865.1 of Salix purpurea. Lineage (NCBI taxonomy): Eukaryota > Viridiplantae > Streptophyta > Magnoliopsida > Malpighiales > Salicaceae > Salix > Salix purpurea. Next base: position 8,014,226 of record CM050334.1, read on the forward strand.
ATTTATGAACTTCACATCTCTATTCGGGGTGATGGATTTATGAATACCATGTAATCAACCTATCTCACTAAAGTAGAGACGGGTTATCCATAATGCATCCATGGTTTTCCAATAGACTATAAAATGAGTCATCTTTGAAACATGTGCACATCAACAAAAATAGAATCCATGGTTCGTTAGACATGAGGTAAACCCAACATAAAACCATACTAGCATTCATTCATGAGACATTAAGAACCAATACATAATCCATCATTTGACAAGCCCGTTTTGGACCTTTGCTAGCTAACATTTTTTTCCATGAAATTCAATACATCTCTTGATAGCTTATGCTAATAATAATTAGTGGACAATAAAGACAACTATTATAATGACTAATAGGTTATAAGAGAAAAATCAATGAGAACATACCTAAACAAATGATCATAGGTCTATGGTTAATGCTAAAAAACAAATGGGCAAGCAAAAAAGACAACCTCATGACAAAGAAAAGATCAAATATAAGGATTTCAAGTTTCACACCTGAATTTATTGGTACCTTATAGGTAGATGATTTCATAGACTGGTTGAACAAAACCAAGAGGTTTTTTGATGAAAAAAAGTTTATGATCAAACATGAGTTGAGTTAATTGCAATCAAATTAAAAGGGCAAATATTTTTTAGGCAGAGATAATTGAAGAAGATATGGGAGAGGCAAGGAAAATCGAAAATCAATGATTGTTATAAAAAAGAAAAAAAAGAGATGTGAGCATTTCCTTTCTTTTGGCTATTTATATGCTAAGACAATGACACAAACATGCCAATTATTACTCTAATGATTTGATAAAAATAAAAGAACAACTAGCTACGAAATATGTAAGTGGATTAAGATAGTCCACACATAATGTATTTTGTCTCTCATCTTTTAATATAGTATATGAGACTTATAAAGACCCTTCAAATATATGTATTGTTTAAAAAAATCATATAAATACTTGCTTTTAAATCAAATTCTTTGTTATTTTTTTTGAGATGTTGTTATTTAAAAATGTGACATATTTTATAACAAGTAAGAACATCTATCAGCTTATTTCTTATTGAAAATATGCATCTAATGTAATTTACGTGAATACATCATTTAATAGCTAATTTCAAAATTAAAGCAATTCATTTATCATATTGTAATTATGATATATGTAGAGCACACACTTGAAATCGAGAATGGTCTTATAGAGACCTGTCCCTGAATTAATAGCTAGATATTTTGTTTAAAATTTTGATATTTTAAACCATGACATTTTTTATAACAAGTGAAACAAATCAACATTATCATCTCAAAGGCCTTTTATGGCTTTTACCATCTCATTGCCCAACAAGAAGACCGGATTATGTTATTGTCCGCTGTTTAAGTTATTTTTAAAAATATTTTTTATAAAAACTATATTAAAATAATATTTTTTAATTTTAAAAAATTAATTTTGATATTAATATATAAAAACTTTAAAATAAAAAATTATAATTTTATTTAAAAATAAATTATAAAACATGATAGGATCCATTCTCTTTTAAAGGACCAAATGTGAGTTTTGTTAGTAGTCTGTCCATTTACAGTTTATTTATTTACTCTGCCATTTATTATTTTCTTTTGATTTTAGTGATATGATACGTGTTTCATATTAATGCATTAAATTTTCTAATTAATCTAGATCTTTAATGGATCCTATCTAGACATTTAATTTGTTTATCACATAATCAAGTCCTCGATCTTTAAATTTAAACGACCACGTTTCTTTAATGACGGGCCGGCTTCGTGTTTTCGATTCATTCACAGCATATGAGAGATTCACCTCGTAATTTATTTATAAAATTTCCATGAAATCATCTTATCTTACATGGTGCTTAGCTTTCATCGTGCGATTAAGCTCTTAAATTGTAATTAATTTTATTCCCTGCAAAGTTTAAGGTACAAAGTAATTACTCAGGAATGAATCTAATTAAGGAAATCATACGAGACAGTGACCTGTTTATTTTTATGGCTGGGAAGTGTTTTTGTACGGATACATATATATATCTTCGAATCATTGTTCTTACATCGTTTTAACATTCTAATAATAAATTACTATTTTAGTATGTTTAATATTATTCACCAAAATAATATATATTTTTTTTAAATTTATACAACCACCTTGACAGCATTTATTGGTCACTCAACCAATAATTTGTCATTATTACTGAAAATATGCTTAATCATTTTTATTATAAAGTTAAAACTAAATTAAAAAAACCATAGGTTTCACAATCATGTGGAAAGGGAGCTCGATTAAATTCGGTGACAGCTGCTAGCCAAAAGTGGATACGGGCAATTGTATTAGAACTTGAATGCTCCTGATATATATAAACCCTAGCAGGACCCCTCCATTAAAGCTCTATTTCGCTAAATAAATGGAAGTAATTAATCCTAATCAATGCATTGCCCTCTACTTCCATGATCTGGATGAGCAGAGAGCTGCCACCATGGATGGATAACCGGATTTGGAACTAGGGTTAGCTCCCCGTAATTACCAATTGTTTTCTTTTAAATAAAATAAAATAAATAAATGACGAGTAACCAGATGTGGTTAAGAAAGGGGAAGAGGAAGCATGGATGTTATATACATGGATTTTCCTCTTCGTTAATCAGCATAATGAATACAATCAGGGACCCATTTGGTGAAAAAAATAAGAAGTGGACAGGGGGTAAGATTTGGGCAGCCATGGAAGGGAGGAGTTGGATCAAAGGTGGTCCAATTATTAACTTATACCGATCAGCTAGGACGTGTTTGGTTGTTGTACCGGTGCTCTTTACGTTGCCATTATTTTGCCACCTTGCAAGATGGAGGCGGTATGTATCTCTTCCATCTGCACCGTAGATGAAGCTGAGGTGAGCAGTGGTGGCAATAGAGTCCCTCAACCCTTCGTGGTTCGCAAATTGGTCCCTGAGACCGACATTGACAAACCATTCCACTCGTTCACACTCCATATTGCAGTTCAAATTCTAATAGATTGTATGTTCTAAACCTTCCTTCATCGATAATTTATGCTAAAGAACATGTGAACGAGAGTTGTAAGTTTTTGACCCATTTTTTAAGTCCTTCATGCTCCAATAACACATTTCAGTAGTGATTAGGTAGATTCTCGGGACTGAAGAGAATGAAAACATAGAAAGTTATCAAATAAATCGAACATGATACAAAACAATGTCTACATAGAAAACACAGGTTTAATTAAATACCAATTTAGCCGCGGACAGTAGTAACTTGTTTATATATACCAAAAACTAACTATCTAGTAGGTGATCCAATAATAATAGTTTAGAATTAAGAGGTTTGTTCCTCATGTGATCTCAGTTTCGAGCCATGTGGTTGCTAATATGATGACCGTGAGATTAGACCTACGATTGCTAATATGATAACCCTGAAATTAACCGAGGTACACGCAAGCTAGCTTGAACACTCATATTAACACACACCAAAAACTTGCTTAGATTTCTCATCATGTCAACGGTCTTTTTTTTTTTTTTTTTATTAACGTGGATATCCAAACCAATTTATATGTATCTTGAATAATCTGACGAGTTATATCTAGATACTGCAAAAAGGGATGGAATGCATGGCTCAGGGTTTTGAGAAAACACCGGAAAAGCGATGAACAGATAATCAAAATTGCCTCAAACTTGACCATTTTGAAGGGTTGAAAGTCGACTCCCAAGCAAGACCGAGGAGCAGAGGATTCTTTCATTCGTTCTTTCTTTCTTGTTCCAGTGTAAATGCAATGGAAGTAGACCTGGTGGAGGTGGGTAAGGGGCCGTGTTCCCATCCACAGGCCCACACCCCACATGACCTTTCACTCTCACTGTGGTGGTTGTCAAACTTTTATCTTCTCGTTCATGCAAAGACTTATTAATTCCATGAATCCAGGCAGTGATGATCGAGTTCCGGCAGGTAGACATCAGCCCCACACAGCCATTTGCTTTTGCTGTTGCATTAATAATCTATTTCCCATTTTCCAAGCCCCTTTACCTTCCCTTCCTGTTTACATTTAAGCTTGACCGTTGCCCGCCTCTCCTTCTCTACAGTGGAAATTAACCATCAAATGATGAACAGCTACTCATTACCTCCCTTTCAGTTTCGCTCACTTCTGATGTAATCGTAAATATCTAACTCAATTTATAACTTCAATTTCTCCGTATGAACCGGGACATATATATATATAAGAAATAATGCTGTTCTTCTGGAAACATTCATTATGAGTACGTTGCATGTAGAAAATAGTTGCAATGACAGAAAGCAGGTGTTTATTTGACTTTTAATTTCATAAAAATAATTGAAGTGTTTCTATTTACGTCACTGCATATCATAGATCTGATTGAAGTGATCATTGCTTCAAATCATGGAGGGAAAAAAGGAACTCGCGAGATTCACCAATGAGGTGTGTCTCGTCGATCGAACATTATCTGAAAACAAGATGTTTTTAGAAGGAATAACAGTCGGTTTAATTTAATTTTTCTTGTTCTTGTCTGCAAACAAGAAGCCTGTCCATGGAAATACTCATGGCAAAGCTTGAAGTCCACAGGTAATAAGTAGAACTCTCCGTCTGAAACGATCTCGCATGAACTGTAGGGACAGCTTAACCTCTTCATCTCGTCAGCGTCACGTGTGATGGGAACATGGGAAGGAGTCAGGATGGGTGCCAAAATCTCATCTACCTGTCAACTAGTCCAAGCTCACCAACTGTATTTAAGGATCTGGATTGACGTTTCCATCTCATTCAAGTGGAGGGATGGAATGGTTTTTCAGTTCATAGTAAAAAATAAAATAAAACAAAATAAATGAATGAATGAATTGGACCTTATGGATTGACTCGGGAATTTGAAGCTGTAAAGGTCAATCTTGATCGAGAATTCACATTCATACATGATTGTGCGAGATAAAATATCTAACACCGACTGCCGCTGGCCACCACTTTCCAGTCTGAAATTTACACGCAGTTCTTAATTGTTTAATTATTTTGTTTTTTGGTTTTATTGAAACAATCGTTGAATTCAATTTGCCGACTGAGTTTTGATCCGCTGCCAGTTTGCCGCCCTAATCAAAGGTGGGTGTGGACCTTATGAACAGGCTCCTGTGTGGGCATACACGTGAAAACTCTTGTATAGGCTCTCCCACGTCCATTAATTGTCCCCGCCGGCACTGCTTCTGCCACCTGCAGGCTGCAATTGCCGGAGCCTGGAGTAAGACCCACCCCCACCCGCCCTCTCCCTCGGTCTCAAACCCAAATTATCAGAGACTGGGCAGCTCTGATAGGGTGCAATAACCACGACTCGGCCTGGTTGAAATGGCCAGTCACCTTTCTGTGATCCAATGAACAAGGTCGTTAAAATCGTTTTTTTTTTACATGATATGAAAAATATAATGTAAAATTAAATCATAAAATTGAATTGTAAAATCATAATTATATTTTTTTAACTATATATTGATAATTTCGGCCAATAAATTAAATTACATTAAAACTTGATAAAGAGAGCCGACAATATTATAATCAATTAATGTTCTAAATAAAAAAAAAAGATGGATAGAATAAATCAATGACATGAAAAAAAAATTCAAAATCAAATTATTAATTTGGGCAAATTACTAAATGAAAGTAAGTACACAAGAACTCCGTAACAATTTGATTGTATTCATCATAACAAGTCATACTCAACCTCTTTTAAGCGGCAAGCTAAGGAGTATAAATTAATAATTAACTAACAAAAGTCTAATAATTAAAATAAAATGTTAAACAATGTTTAATGCGCTAAAACAATTAAATTAGAAATAATTTTTTAACATTAAATAGTTAAATAAAATATAATAAAAAAAACAAAGTCTGCATTCTAAATTTTTTCCACGTAGTCTAAATCTTTAATTTTCACAAATTTCTAATAGATTTCGGTCATGAGTCAAGCATATAGTTCTCTCTCATAGGAATAGATTACAAAATTTATTATATATATTTAAAAATATTGAGATGTCTAATTTCTCTCCTATCTAGAATTGCAATAAAATTTTATTTGTAACTCTAGATATGTCCAAAATAATACATGAATATCTAGTTTGATAGATTTGAGAAGATTCATCTAGTAACTTTGACTATCTAAAATAATATATATGAACTTTGTTTAATCTAGTAATTTAACAAAATATATTTTCATGTAACTAATATTTACCTATAAAATTTAAACTAGATTCAATATATAGTTTGTAAGATATATTTGATCTCACAAAATTATCAACAAATATTATAAAGCCAAATTCAAAATTAACTTGGCTATTCGTATCATAAATTTAGCAAACTCGTAAAATCAAACCAATTTTACTGATTTTACACGAGTCAAATCCGATTTTACTAGTTTTTGAGTTTAATCCAATTCAACATGTAAATACATGTTAACTCGTAAAATCATAAAAATTTAAAAGTCAACTCACAATTTTGACAACCTTACCCATGCCCTGACAGCAAAACACAACTATATGTTTCCAGCTCTGGCCAGCACGAGGAAAGCAAGGTCTATCTACAACTGGGTTGTCTTCCTAAATGCAAGGCATCATTATAGGATTTCAAGAAAATAGCAATGTCCTTGCAATCATCGGCCAAGAACTTCATTATTAGAGACGAAAACGTTGATTATTGTCTTCATACAGCGGTGGCTCACCGGTCAACAGGCAGGAAAACATCCTTACACAGATCAGGTGGCGTTCACGAGCAGGCATGTCCTTATTTAAGATGGCAGCAGCACATGCTTGGAGATTTGAAATGTTTTCATATATTCCTTGGCAGACTCGCACTGCTAGGGAGCCATAGCACATGGTACTGCCGCTCACTTTACACTTCGAAGCATCACTGATGTTATATACTATTTATTATACATGGAATTTCCTCTTTTAAGCTGCTTCTCTGAAAAGAACCGATAGCAGAAATAGCATTCGCAAGTGAAAACAATAATAATGTGCAGTGGAAAGGAAAAAATAAATCGTATTCGATAAATCAAATCAAATCACAATACAATATTATCAGCAGCCGCTATACCTATTCTAACATAATTCTGAAAGTCCTTCCATCTGTGTACCTCCTACCACTGCTATAGATATATAAATAGCCAAAAAGAGGAGCAGGAAAGGAATCTGCATCCATTTGATGCATGCAGAGTATGCCTTGGCATTGTATGAGAAATGAGAAGAAAGGGAAAGAAATATTACATCACATAGAAAGAGGTCGTCTCAATGCAGCTTCCAGAAGGTTTTTGTTGCGACCAGAATTTTTTCTCTTCCACCCGATTCTGGCTCTTTCTCATGAATGGTAGCCGACCATCTAACAGCATGAGCTACACGAGCCACTTTATCAATAACTTCAGGAGAATCTCGGATAACGACTGTTCCTTCTGGACGTAATATTCGGTCCATCTCCACCATTAAATCCACAAGGTTGCACCTGCAGTGAATCAGAGATGATGAACATGTTCGCTTTATCGATAAAATGAATGGTCTCTTGAAAATCAAACATACAGCCCAGATTGAAAATACAGTGCCCAAACAGGCACCGGTGCTACATGACCATAACAAAACCAAACTGGCAACTATTTTGGAAAATAGTACAGGCTTCAGGATTTGAGGAAAAGATTTAACTAATCAAAAAGAAGAAGCTGTCTATCAAATAAACTATTCTAGCTCTTAAAGTTTGGATGGGTGCTGCCATGCATTGTTGTGCCAGAACTGCCCCTTGCTGTTGTGCATGGCTTCACTAAGTTAGGCCTTAAAGTGCAAGAAACAAAATTGAAACTGAAATATTAAAAAGAAAATCAGAGAAAGAAATTTGGAATGAGCATATCAAACAAATAAAATCCACGGTAAGCCCCTCAAGTTGCAAACAAAGAAACAATCTGTGCAACTAAACCAGCAAAACACATTCTTCTCACATTCACCATCACTTGCCCTTACAACCACAAGTTAAAACATAAAACAGACCACAAAATCCCAAAGCGCGTGTGCTCCACTGGTTCTCACCTTAGCGAACCACCTTATCAACATCCCAGTCTCAACACGTAACATTTCCCCATTACTATCCTTGCAATGCACCACCTCTCCATCTTTTACTGTGACTTCCACGCCATTGATATTGCATCTTACTCCTAGTCATTTTGTACAAATGCAAACACGTGCTCTGAAACTTCCTCAGAGAATGAGCATGATTCCCAATATAATACCATGATCAAGTGACTTCAGGCAGATTGACTGTTTTATTGTTCTTAAATCATTCAGGCTTAAGAGAACGCTGGTGGGTTGTCATTGTTTCTTATAATGCAGAGTGATACACAAGAAGCTTAGCCTATAGGTAATGGACAGAGGAGAGTGAATTGAGAGGGGGGATGAGAAGATAAGGAGAGTGTTTTTATGCTGTGACAGGTGAGGTCAGGGCTTGTTTTTTCCTGACAAAAGAAGATTTAGGAAGGAAAGAAGATGAGGATACATGAAGAAGGATAATATCTTATCCTCCGCAAGAAAAAAAAGAGAGAAAATGAACTAACAGAAATCCCCAGGGCACATATAACGATTATAGGAAGGCAATTCTATCCCACAATAACTGCTTGCAAAGGTAGCGAGGTTGAAGATTCAAAAGTTCCATTCTGCTCAAAATACTCCAAATTACTGCAAAGATATCACATGCCAAAAGACATTACTATACTACCCTTTCTCAAAGCCAAGAAATTGTGTGCAGATATCCTCCGTCCTGCTTGACAGCGCACCCATTTCTCCCCCAAAACACTGGACAGCCTATCCAGAAAGTCCCGTGCCACTGGACAAAGCTAAGAGTTGTGGGTATTGCTATTTTAAAGCACATAACACAAACATTAGGGAATAAAGCTAAACAAGGCCTCCTTGCCTACAAACAAGTAGCTTCCCAGTTGCAATTGGTGAGAAAGAAAACACTTGTGTCTGGAGATCAAGCAAGATGAGAAAGAGATGATTTGAAGGAGAAGGTGCCTGGTTTTTCTAAGGTAAAAATATGTCTATCTTGCCTTGAGAATAAGAGAGGAGCTGAGAATTTGAAAAGGTAAAACAAGCTTTTGGTCCTCTCATTTATGTTACTAAATAGTGAAGATACCAGGAAATTATCCCTATCATGACAGAAAAATTCAAGATAGGAGCATAATGTGTACTACAAAGGTCATAAGGAGTTGAGACAGGGAAAAACAGATGAACAAGGAGCTTCTCCATCCAATACATGATTGATGGGTATGATTGTAAGGATATTCTTAGAATTTAAGCGAAAACTAACTAATTCCTGATAGGGAGAAAAATGGCCAATACTAGTCAAGGTACCTACATGCAGGCAGAACTACAGTTGATATAATAAGGATCAACAGACATGGCTTGTGCGTATGATCACTTTAACTGTGCAGAGGAATAAAGAGCAAAGCTTCATGAACTACATGTCGACTTATTTGGATACAGTAGCCTTATTCAACACGTAGCAACCAAAGAAAAAAGAGATTAATCACTAATTTTAATGTAATTTTCTGTATAGTTTTAGATTGAAACCCTAGTCTACTAAGAAATTTGTCTTCTTCGGAAAATCTTAATAACATTCCAGAATTACACTTTACTTAGAAAATTATTTAAACGTAACTCTCTGTATTGTTTTGATGTTGAAATATATTATAAATAATGTGCGTTCAGTTTGAAGACGCTGTAGTTTTCTTCTCTGTTCTTGTTACTATAGTACCTTGGATAACCAATCACATTTTATTTCTACCCCCTAATGATTCTAAAAACACATCCCTAATAAACTGAGTTTTTCAGACTTCCATCCCTAACCCTAAATCCAACTAAAAACACTAAGGATCTACAATCTTCAAGGTTTTCTGCAATCACAGTATTTCAATGTTTTTCAAGTTAAAACCTCCATCAAATCATGCAAATAAAATAAAAAAGTTAAAACTTTCTTTCCTCTCCACATTGGGAAAGAAATTCTTATTCATCACATTGCACAACTTATCCTTTAGTGGATAACGCAAATAATTTAACTAAAACAACTCAGTGCAACATCAAGACAGCATTATGCCTCAAATGATAAGTTTTTGTGGAAACAAGGAATAAATATGACTCTATTTCTCGGTTCAGCCAGAGTGGAATCCTCTTTAGCAGCAATAAAAAAAGAACATTTTTTTTTAAAAGGTGGGTTCATGGAAAAATCCAGATTGAAATTAGCACACAACATTCAAAAAACAGCCAAGTGTTTCCATTTAATAAAAACAGAAAAAAAAATCTTTTTATCATTTCACACCATATGTGTGCAGGAAAATAATGAGAAAATGAAAAGGCAACTGCAAATGAAGATTACAAGTACCTGTTCTTGCTTGAGCCAGGCATTTTTAGTAGTGATTCAATGCCTGCTACATGGATGAGATCATAGGAACGGGGATATGTTGAGAAAGGTTCGCACCTGACACCGTAAGTAAAAGGAATAAGGTTGAGCAGAATAGATAACCCTAGATCTGATTTAATACCATCAAAGTTTCACTTCCATTAACAGAAATCATATACAAAGAAGGAAGCAAAGCAAATCACAATTTTCTTGTCCTTAATATCAATTAGAGGAATGAGACATGTTTAATGGCACCCAAGTCCACTTCCATTAACATATATCGTATCCAGAGAAGGAGGCAAGTTATCACCATCTTGTCCTCGGTTTATCAATTAGAGAAAAAAACAAACTTTTGGCCATAGATAAATTACTACAATTAGGATATTTGAATACAGATTAATAGAGCAATAACCAAGCAAAAAATAGACTGTTGATAAGGATCTTGAATTGAGGCATGTTCAACAAAGGGTTTTTTTCCTGTCTAACTGCATACCACAACACTCTCTTGACAGTTGGCACATGTCTTCAAGAATGTGCAACAAACATATCCACCAACTTAGTTAAATATGAAGGTGAGATCATCAATAATATGACCAATATTAAGTAGCATGCTATATGAATTTCTAGTACAGAGCTGGCATTAACTCACCAATCATGGTAGACTCCAATAAGGCCTCGGTCATATATTACACCAAGTGTAGATGGCTTGCGAGCAGGAACGACATTCATCACCCATACAGGATCTGGCGTGAGTGCTGCTGCAAAACTCCCAAAAAATGCGTTCATGTCCATGACATTGCGTATGGCTGGAGTTCCTAGCTTCACATTCAAAGAATTCTTATAGTATGCAACCCTCCTTACCCAGCGCCGTGTGTCAGCCTCAAACAAATCTAGCCCATTTTTCATGTGCACAGCCCTGGAAGGTGATTTTGTTAGCCTATCAGGCCACTTAGGAATAGTCCCAACAGCACAATCCCCCTTCACAGCAGAAGTCCTGCTCACACATTTCTCTAACTTGAAGTACCTGCAACATAATTGAGCTTGGCTTCAAAATTCATTACGCTCCCATGCAAATAAATGAATTTTATCTCGAGCAGAAAGCTCAGTTGATTTGGTTGCAAACTGAAGGCAAATTTATCAAATTTGCACATAAAGTCCTAAGCCAGGTGCATTAGTTGCAAGATGGTCGAAAGAAAAGAACAGCAGTGTGGTCATCATCCAAGTTGCTGCAAAAACACACCAAAAAAACTTTTAGAAACTAAAGATTTATGTTTAGACAATTACCATGCATCACTCGGGTCATCTGATTCATCACACAATTCAAGACCAAATTCATTTTGGTTGGGCAGGCATAAGTCTCCGGTGGGTTTTTTCCATATGACGGTGTTTCCATCCACAGCAATCAGCTCATAACACAATGCTCTTGCCACTGCCTGGAGATCAGCCCATTCCTTGTCTTGCTTAGCCCACTGCACAGGTGGGCCAGAAATGACAAGATATCCTCCAGGACGAAGTAAACGATTTACTTCAATAAAATAAGTTGCATCTGCAAAACCAGATCCCTTCAATGTAAGATTTACTGGTAGGTTGCATCCGAGGAATATGAACATACTAGAAGGATACAAGTCAGAAAGAACTTACTATAGGCTGTAAAAGGGATCAAACATCGGGAGCAATGCACCAAGTCAAATGAAAATGCAGGAAACGGGAGTCTACGAGTGCCAAGCATAGCAACAAATGCTGGAACCCCTCTCTCCAATGCAAACTGTATCTGTGATTTGTGTGAATCTCTTGGAGCAAATGAGAGGGTCAAGATCCCTTCGTTCAGCAAATATCCTCCCCAACTAGCAACCTAGAACATAATCATATCATAAGAAACCTCCAGTATACAACAAGTTTACAAACTAAAAATCACAAAAACTAAAAATTATTCCCTACCCCACATCCCATGTCGAGAGCAGTCCTCAAAACCCCACCATTGATAGGGATATATTGCCCAAGCTTCTCAATATACTGCACAGCACCTTCTGGAAACATTGTTCCACCACCAGGGAAAATAAAGTGCTCTTCTTCCTTTTTCATCCATCCTTGATGACCTTTCCTGTCAGCAATTTTGTTGTGCGGCATATTCGCATGCCATATCTTGACAACAAAACACAAAAGACCGCGGACATCAACGTATATCAATACAAATTACCCGGAAAAATAGTGTAAATAAACTAACAAAATCAATAAGAAAATCGTCCTATAACTACAACTCTGACTATTAAACACATAAAACTATTTCTAATTAAAATACAAGAAATTCAGCAAAAGCGCATACCTTATGCAAACTCTGAGGCCATTGAACAGATATCTTATAACCGTTAGGTGGCGGGATCAAGCAAAGATGAGTATCCTCAACGGGAGGACATTGACGTTCTCTATAAAAGTTCATTTCTCGACTTAGCTGACTATTCCTTCTAGGATCTTCACAAGGCATGTGATCTACTGCGTCCGCAGGACAAGCTTCAATCGGCTGCGCATTCTGCCCAGCCTCAATTAAAGCGACAAGCCGGTGGCGTTGGCGTGGGTCGGAGGTGGAGCGGAGAAGTGTTTGGCGGCCTGAAGCGGCGAGAGAGTCGCCGAGTGGAGTGAAGACTAGAAGGAAGAAAAGGAAAACTAAACCGAAGAATGTTGCCGTTACTAAATCAAGTAGTTTCCACTGGCGGGGGTTTCGTTTCGACGCGGGCAGATTAAGGTGTCCCATTTTTTATTTCTTAGATCTGATTATATGATTATTATTTTTTTGGTTTGGTGGAGGCAGGAGGAGCCGGAGAGGAGGGGGGTTGATCTGCTCTGGTTTTCTGTATTGAGAGATTGGAGCTGGTCGATGGCGGTGAGTGAGTGACTGAGTGGGAGGGAGATTATGCTCAAGTGACGGTGAGGGATCTGGTTAACCATTTTATATCTTCTGTCTTTTGTTTTATTACTATTTTATTTTTGCTCAGCATCTCGTTACACGCTTTAATTAATTCGAATGAAATGTTTTTATTTTTCATAATCAATATTATTATAAATTAGGATTTTATTCAAGTATACACTTAAATATCTTATATCAATTAACGTATATTCTTAGATTATATATACATGAAAAAAAATACATAAATATTTTATATAATACACGCATCTTTTTAAATATCCTAGATATTTATAAAATATTATAGTAAACATTTTATAATTTAAATATTTATAAGATATTTAAATAAAATATCTTGGAGATTTCATATTTATCTTTAAAAAATCCATATAAACTAAACTTTGTTTTTTTTTAAAAAAAAAAAATTCAGAACTCGTCTCCCTAGACTCTATTTTTCAAGAAAATATAAATTTTAAAAATCACAATTCTTATCTAAAATATATTTCAATCTATAAAATATTTATTTTTCTCATGAAGTATTTTTGCTAAGTGTTTGCTGACACAACTAGGTGTCTATTTAAGAGTATAGTTGAGGTAGTTTTTGAAAATATTTTTCATAAATTTTTTTATTTTTTAAAAATTATTTTTGATTTCAGCACATGAAAATAATTTAAAAATACTAAAGTTTTTTTAATTTCAAATTAAAAAAATAAAAAATGTTTTTCAAAACAAACTGCCAAACACCTTGTAAAATTCCCTGTATCTAACTTTGGAGGTGTTTTATATTGTGTTCAAAAAAATATTATTGAAAAAAATTGAAAATTTTTATTTTTATTTTTATTTAAAATTAAAAAATTTAGTATTTTTAGATCATTTTCATGTTTTAATATGAAAAATAATGTTTAAAAATAAAAATAAAAATAAAAATAACATAATTTTAATATAATTTTTAAATAAAAAACAATTCCAAAAATAACTTTCATCATATTCTAAAACCATCACTTTATCCTTATATAGAAAGCGATATCATGAGGGGTTTTCCAGCTGGTCGCGATCCTTGATACATAGAATTGACTTCTTTTCCAGATTTTAAATAAAATATTTTTATATTTTTTTCAGTACTAAATCTTTTTTATTTCCATTCAATTTTAATTCATTATCGGGAGGTTTCATCGGACTTCCTTTTACCTTCTTTCCTGCTGTTTCTTGCTCTACCATCCCTCGCTAGCAGTGGACGACAGTATTTCTTGAATAATATATATTTTTTTTCATTTTGGCAATTAATATTTCTTTTATCTCATCCTGTAGTTTATTTTTGCATCATTTTTTATGTTGAGATTTGTCTTTCCTTGCATGCTATTACATGTGTGAAAATAGGGTTTAATTATCCATATCTTACTCGCAAGAAAATAAAACAATCTTAGTGATGGATTGTCTTTGAAAAAGAAAAAGAATTCAATTATTGTTTTTCTTAAAATAAATTGGAAAAAAATAGATTGAAGTCATAAGTGTTTTTTTTTTAAATTAGTATTTTAAAAAAAAATTACTAGATGGTGTTTTGTAGTTAAAAATGGACCGTTAAAGTTTTTATGATGTTTTGAGAATTAAATTTGTGAGTTTCCAAACTCCAAACTTGAGTTTCATGTCATTTAAAACAAGCTAGTGAACCATAAATTAAGCCCGTGAAGTTTTTTTTTTTAAAAAATAATAAAGGGTGTCATAGGATTAAAAATAGATTGATTTTCTATGTAAAAACATGTAGAGAATAAAAATTTTAAGCCCTAAACTTTAGGCAAACAGCTTATTGCCTATATTTTAAAAAAATGTGAAGAAAAGAAGCCAAACAATTTAATCGGACCTAAATTTCTTCTAACCCATCACATTTTATTTTATTTTTAATTAATTAATTTCTTTAAAGAAATCTTCATATCAAATTACCAAGTCATGTTAGGCTATTTTTTTAAAGAAAATAAAATTATATCTCCCATGATAATATTAACAGTTATTTTATAAAGTATTATATAAAAATCTAATATACATGGATTTTTTTATAAAAATTCGCCCATGAATATTCATAAAAAAAAAATTAGATTATTTACATAACTACTACTACATTCTAATCAATAACTAAAGAACACTTGGATAGTAAAATCATAAAATGACTATCTCCTCCCTCCTACCCCTTTCTCTTCTACCCCAGCGACCACCTCTTCCCGTTTTTCTCTTTCTGTCATCGACCATCATAATCCAACCAGTCTACCGCCACTGCAACCACCGCGAAACCATAGCTCTCTCCCATAACTTAACCAAATCAAACCCCGTAATAACTAAATAAGCAATGATCCTAAATGCTTGTTACATTTCTTCAACCCGGTTCGATCTCAAATGGGTTTCTCTTAAAATTACAATATTTTTTCAATTATCGTGTTCAAATGGGTAACTCATCCTGGGCGGGTGGTAATAATAATCGTGGTGGTTTTTAAGTTGTCGGTTGATATTCTGACAGGGGTGGTGTTTGACTGACCATGGAGCATGTTTTTAATTCGCCGTCAGAAATAGATTTGGTGGATGCAAATAAAGAAATGAAAATTGAATTAATTTAAAGAGAGAAGAAGTCGTGGTCCTGGGAGAGCAAAAAAAAGTTCAGGTATTTTTTTTTATAAATTTTAATTACTGCAAAATTAAATAAAACCAGGTTCCAACAGAGAAAAAAAACTAGCATTGTTCTAAATTAAAAACAAGCTTTTGAATATCCTTCTGAGTAGCCACATAATTTAATTATTGCATTTAAAGCGTCGTAAAACAAGGGTTAATGCAGACGACTTGTATCCCAGTCAACATGGAGCTACTTGAAGCAAACGTGGGTCAAGAATCTTGGACTTCATTCACGTCTCCCATAAAAATAAAAACTAATTAGACGGCCAACAAAGTCTTGGCCTGGTGGTCAGAAAGGAGGCTTGTTTTTCTCCCACTCCAGGTTCAAGTTTTGTCAGGCACGCCTGTTATCCCCACGGTGCCTTATCTGCTCATTGGGCTTGCAGGATGTTCAGTGAGTACTGGGATTTAGTTGTGATACGTGCAAGCTGGCCCGGACACCCCGGTTATAAAAAAAAAAAAAAAAACTAATTAGAAAGCCATGCATGCTGCTGCCCAGTGCTGGCCTGACATGAGCCCTCGCTAATTTTAATAGTTCAAATTTGTCCTCCATATTTCTTGAAACTTTTAACCTGCTCCTTTATCTTTGAACCCTAACTTTGTCCCTGTCACACCACTGCTGCTGTGATGATAATTGCATTCACTGAGTGGTAGAAAAAAATATATCAAGCAAACATAAGATTTGGATCAAGTCACTCAGATTCATGGAAGATGCTGGAGAAATGAAACTGGATACTATTACTATTGTTGTGGTGACAATTAAATCAGATCATTGCGATCGATGGAAGATTTCTATTCAATAAAGATACAATTAGAACCATCTCGTTCAAAGGTTTGTAGCTACCAACGTCAAACTCATTCAAAGGTTTATCACCACCAACGTCAAACTCATTGGAGGGCCAAGCATACTGTTTCCAAATAAGATCGCATTACTTTATCACGCATCCACTCATCACCATACACAAATCTCAGATTTGATTTCTCATAATTAATTCAAACATGCAGTCTTGTATGATGTAGAGTAAAACCAAAAACCATGGCCAAAGGGCTATGGAAGATGAAGGCACAACGAAAAATTTGTAATGAATCCAAGTATATACAAAAAGAAAGAAAGATAGATACAGCCAGAAATTGGCCAGGTCATTTCGGGTCTTGCCATCTCCCAAAATGCTATTTTCCGCCACGGAAACCAACCTTGTTTGAAGATTTAAAATCCCGGTTTACTGCACAAGGATACCCATGTTCAGGAATCCCAGAAACTAATCAAGACAATGTTGGCCACGCTGCACCAGGGATACCCATGTTCAGGAATCCCAGAAACTAATCATGACAATGTTGGCCACGTTTCTCATCTTCCTAGTTGAACTGGAAACTCGTTTACAGTTTTCTAGAAGCCTTGTATTCATGCTTGATAAGGTTTGCCCTCAGCAGCATTGCTCGAACATCCCTATCAAATTCATTGCCTGTCTGCAGTACCCGCTGGAAGGTCACGTTCCTTTGATCCGCATGGCGTGCATATAGAATTTTGTTGTGTGAGTCAATTCGTGCCTGCAAAGGCATGATATTCTTATCAGAAAGGTATTGAGATAAGTTGTGCAAAAGGGTCGAAAGGTTTTGCTGTGCGACATGAAAACAACCAAAGAATAAACTAGAAAATATTGCAAGGAGGCCAGGTCAAAACCCCATTGTGAATGCCAGAGTATTCCAGTCATCGGATATTGGGACAGACTATTTAAGCTGGATAAAAGATAAAAAAAATAGCAAGCAAATTGCAAACCAAACCTGTATTTGATTGTCAGCAATCAAGGTTTCAAGTTCTTTCCCTAAGCCCGCAACAGTTGTTTTGAAAGCATTGGCCATCATTTGCAGATCAACAGACACGAATGGGTGTGTATACTGAATGAGAGCTTTGTTGCGGATTTGATCATACAGTGTCTGGACATGGTCATGCAAATGGATGTCAAGCATTAGGTTTGCTTTAAGATTTCCCAGGTAATCCAGACATGAAGCATAGTGGCTGCAAAGGAAACAGAGAAAATAAAAATTTTTTGCTTACAAAAAAGGCTTCATGTCCAACATCTTGGATATAACTGTTGGCAAGCTTATGAGAAAAGACATTGGAAAAGAAAAGAAAAGGAAAATAGAACACTCAACTAAATCCAGGATTAAATTATAGTTAAACAACCATATATTGGCAAACATGGATAAAAGCCCAGCTGATGGCAAGTTAATGGAAAAAGACACCAAAATAAGAAGGCAACCAATCTCCCAGGCTACCAATTCGAGTTAAATATGAGACTGTTGACATTATAATGCAAACTCTCCAAGCAGCCTTGTACATTTTGATAGTTTGACACAAGCAAGATTAAAGGAGAAGGAACCTTATTTTCCTTCTTTTTCCAAGTTTTGTTTTTCCTTCAGTAGAAAAAAGACAGTTCCAGAAAAGAGAGAGAGAGAGAGAGAGAGAGAGAGAGAGAAAGAGTTTAAGAGGAGAATTTGCTTCTATTGAACCCAGATATAATAAAACTATTAGCGGTGACAAGCTCTCTTGGAAAAATTGAACAGGTACAGAAAATCTTCCAAGCATTAAAGGACCATCTTCTCAGAATCAAAATCCAAGACTTTGTTAAAATAAAAGATCCTAAATCTCGCCCCCTCTATACCAAGTATCAACACAAAATTTCTTGGATTCACAATATAGAGCACAATGGCTAACTACCACCTTGCAAGAATATATCATCACAAAGTCAAAGCATTAAAAACACAAATCAAATTGTGTAACATCACAACATGTTACCTCGAGTAGAAATCATGAATAAGCTCTCTCACTTCGGGTACCAACTCCAAGATATTACGGAAGTTGGGATTGTCTATGATTTTGCTCTGCCAAACAAAAGCATTGATTAGAAACTACCCTCTGAAAGCTCATTGAAAAGCCAGTGAAAAACAAAATTAACAAGAAGAAAGACATGGAGAGGGAGAAGAAGATGACGATGAAGAATAAACACCTTCAGCTCTGTCCGATCAAAACTTGCAAGCGCGCAAAGTCCTCCGTATGTTGCAACATCTTGAGGAGCAATAACTTCATTGTATGAATTTCCCAATTCAGGACTTACTTCCAGGAACTGTACCCATAGAAAGATAACATATGCAAAGTAAGAATATAAAGTTGCCTCTAAATACTCAGAATACAGCCCATCCAAGAGAAGAAAATATTGGAGATAAGCGTAAAAGAAGGTGCTTGGTCCATCAAAATAACTGAGCAGCTGAGTTTCAGTAAAACTATGCTCGCCCTTCAACTTCAAGTTTTCAGCTGTTGAACAAAACAGTACCCATGCCTACTTAGAATTCAAAGACCATTCAAAATTAAAATCAGCAACAAATGACAATATTCCATCAATAACCAGAATAAATAAGATTCTTAAAGTGCTAACTTAAAACTTAATAATCCCAAAAGATGCTTAAAAAAGCAAATGTGGCAGCTGCGAGTCTGTTTGCAGCCAGGAAGATCTACAACTCACGCTGTGTAACCAAAACATTTGAAAACAGACTGTAATGAAGACGGTGAAAACACACACAGAGAAAGCAAATATCAGCTGTATTGTCCAATTTTGAAACAAAACTTTCAACCTATCTTAACTGCATCCTATGTGATTATAATGCTACAACTTCTGGGTTTAAGATGCTACACGGGTTATAAGAAATTCCTTTTGACAATATTCATACTGAAATGACTACATTGGAATTACACAAGTAAAACAAACCTTACGAGCAGCAAGCTTGTATTTTTTGGACTCCAAATGAGCCAGTCCAGCAGCACAACGTAGTTTTGTGACTGTAATAGGTTCAAGAGCTTCTGTTGTTTGTTCTGCTTTGCTGACATAGCTTGTGACATGAATGAATTGACCCAATTCAATGCTTACAAGAATTGCACTCATGCACATATGAATAATGTGCTTTGATGTAGTGCAATAATCACGAGTACGGACATAACTCTTAAAAGCATCCGCAAGGGAACCATGAGCATAGTAGTAATCTCCAAAATCATTATATCCCATTCTTATGCTTTCCTTGATCAAATTTGTCTGCACGAAATATTAAAAAAAAAGATGTAAATAACACCACCATAGACTGATAATTATAAACAAAAGTGACATTTTCTTCACCGATTAACCCTACACCATAGTCTCAATATTCATCACAGGTAGGAAAAAAAATAAAAGTGTGACAGAGATATAACCGCATTATCTTCTTTTATAGCAAATTCATGTCCACAAGCTACAGTAAGCCAGCAAAACCGAAAGTAAGTTTCCATCTGATTTTTTTTGGGTCCTCTAGGATAGAAACTAAAAAGAACCTGATTTTCCAGTTATTTCCCCCCGAAAAAAACGTAGGATCAAGACTACTATTAAAGCAAAACAGTATACCACTGATTATTTTAGTGTCTCTTTAGGAGTGTGATAGAAATTGTTTCTTAAATTATTTTTTTAGTTTGAAATGCATTAAAATGATATATTTTTTTACTTTGTAAAATTTATTTTTTATATTAAAATATCAAATCGATCCAAAAACACTAAAAAACATAATTTAAAACAAAAAAAAACCTATAATTTTCAAAATCACAGTTGAACTACAACGTAGACAGGAATGACATTAAATTAACAAAATAATCATCACTAAACAAACCCACGACAAGCACCATGTTTTTTCAATTATTTCCCCTAAGATAGTAATTAATACCAGCATTATAGCATAAGTGAAAGCATAAAATGAGCTCAGAAGTTACCAAGAGAATAATAATCACTGAAACCCAGAAAAAATTAAAAAAAAAGGCTTTTACCCTATAAGCATTTAGTTCATTCTCGAGCTTCTCTTTCCTATGATCAGCTCTCCGATCCACCATCTCACACCAAGCACTATCCATCCCATAATCACTACCCAACCTCCCATCAATCCTCTGCACTACATCTCTAAACAACTGCGTGTTCTCTCCTTTCTTGATTTCTTCATATGCCATTCGTAGCGCTTCCATCTTCATCGCCGTATTATTATTCTGACCACACCGGTCCGCGATGAACAGCAATCGCGTTATTTTTGTTCTCCCTGTGTACAGTCCGGCGTACGCTTCGATGTCGAGTTGTTCGCTGCTAATGATTGGTCTGTCTCGGTTGGTGGAAACATCAGCTCCGCCGTTGGCGTAAATCTCGTCGTCGGGTTCCATTGAATAATAATTTTGGGGGTTAGGGCTTTTTGTGCTTATTTTGGTTCAGTGAATTTGCCACCACTACTCTTGCTGCATGACACAGACACTGGTGGTTTTCACTTTTCACATGGAATTTTGTAGAGTACCTGGAGACCGTTTGATATTCTGATGAGGTAGTATCTGGTAATTTTTAAATTGTTTTTTAAAAGAAACTGTTTAAAGATATTTTTTATCTATTAGAATATTAAATTAATAAAAAAGAAATACATGAGGTATAATTTTAAAGCAATTTTTTTTTTTGTCTTAGCTAAATATCTAAAGTGTTTTTTAAAACATTTTGTAAGAAAAAAGAATACAAAAGCTTTTATACTACCAAAGACAAACTAAAGCACCCAAAAAATTAAAAAAAAATGGCTTGAGATATAAATCTAACTGGAAAAATATGTGATTTATGGACCGAACATTACAAATATAAAATGATAAAAGTAAAAATAAAAATTAATGGATTAACCTAAAAAAATAAAAATTAATGGATCAATTATTTTAATATGTTAGTGTTGTATAAAAATATTCTTTTAGCATGTTTTTAATTAAAAAAAATTTTAAAAATACAGCAATAGATATATAAATTAATTTACCCAATTTTGCAATAACATGACATATCCCGGTGTTTTTTTAAGAGCTTCAATTTAGTCCCTGACATTATCCCATCATCGAATGAGTCTCAAACTTTTTGAATTTATCATTTTTTTTCACTGTGATAACTGCTATGCTAGATATTTTTTTTGAATACGTGAAAAATCCATATTTTTTATAAATTCAGGTTAAACAAATAAAATTTTAATTACTCAAACTTTTATAAGATAATTCAACCAACCAAGAACTGCAATGGAAATCTAATACTTATCTCATAACAGAAAGCAACTTATTCCGTTACTGCAGAGCATCGCCAAAGCTACTGCTGGCAAAGCATGATAAGGCTCGTATCTCAACGACGCACCGTATATAATCCACGTGTAGACTCATCAGAACTCCACGTAGTCATGATAAAACAACCACGGTCCCACAATAGAGACCTTCGGTGACAAATAGTTGAAGAAGGCGCGAAAGCAAACAAGTGCATGCTGCTCATTTCAGTTTCTACTTTCTACTGCCCCGGCCCGCATTCTTAGCCACTGAGAAACGGCAAAACCCTCCCTCCCTCCCTCTCCGTCCAAAACACACTCTCTTTCAGTTTTCCGTTGTAAGTCGACGGGAATGGCGAGACCAACTCAGGATGCGATCGAGGCATTCATGAGAATCACCGGCGCGTCTGATTCACTCGCGGTTCGAAAGTTGGAGGTGCTACATTTCCCGATTTTGCATTTTCACCCTCGTTAATATACTTTGTGCTGCTCTTAACCTTAACATGCTGGTCTGATTCTATAATACTATCTAAAATCCATTGCCATTATTTATCGTGTTATAATTTGCAAAACCTGAAATAATCATCGCATTTTCTAGGGTTTTAGTTTTGAGTTAAGTTTTTATTTCTATCTAATTTTGTTGCAATGTGAATATTCCTACTTAGCGATCATTATGATTTTCTGTTAACAGATCTAAATTTGTTTGGTAAGCAGGAATATGGAGGCAATCTTGATCAGGCTGTGAATTCACATTTTATTGAAATGGAAGCATACGCGTATGGCATTATTTTTGTTTAATGCTACACATATTTGTAAAAAAAAATCATAGATCTTTTTTTTATCTCGATTTCCCATCTGCAATTAAGCAAGAAATGGATCTTGCATTCTGTAGCAGTGTTTTTTTTTAATAATATGTTTTGCATTTGTTTAGGAGGAATCAATTTTCTGCTGCTTCACCTCAAAATAATTTTGCTGATACAAGAAATCAAATGCAATCAGGAGAGCGTGGAATTTTACCGTTCCTATCTGCTGCTAGAAGTTTTAGGCCTTCATTACTTCTTGATCCCAACTATAGGAGAAATTTGTACAGTCAAATTGGTGCTTCTGTTTTCCCTACTAGTAGCGGACCACAGTTTTCACCCAATGGTGAGATTAATAATGGCCATGGGCAGCTTTATCATTCAGGACCAAGGCCTGGCGTAGGTGGTGTAAGTGGAAATTCATCAACTCACGGCTCACAAATTCATGGAAGTAGCATGAGGGATGGTGGATCACATCCTTATGGTGATGATGTTGAGGAAGAGATGATCCAAATGGCCATTGAGGCTTCAACTCAGGAGGTAAGATTGGGTCATATCTATAAATAATGAAGTTCACTGCACACATATCAAAGTAACTTCTTCGTTTTGATATGTTTATTGTGTTTATGCTTTTTTTGTATGCCTGCCTCGTACATTGATGTACAATTTATTCGATACTGGGCTTTTGCAGAGGCAGCTTCACATGGAAGACGATGAGTTTGATCGTGCACTAGCATTGTCCTTGAAGGTTCCAATATTTTGCCTTTTCTTATTATGGTTTCTACATCCATGGTCATTGTTTCTGTTAATCATGAATTGTTTTCAGACAGCGGAACAAGAAAAAGCAATGCGTGATCGGACGATGGAAGATAAAAAATTACAGGGAGTTCATGGTTCAAGCAGAAGGGTTGAGACAACTAATCATGAAAGAGAGAAAGTATGTAATATACCGGTAAATTTTAAAAGACATTAGGACGCACAAAGATGTAAACATGTAAATATGTCACTGAAAAAATGGACAGTCACAAATATTTTTGAGAATGTTTTTGTTATTGCATTTGGTATAAGGCACTCTAGAGGAGAATCTAGGTCCCTTTTCTTGGTCGTGTGTAAAATTCCTCATTTGGAAAGCTCTTTGAAAGTAGTTATCTGCTAAGATGCTGCTTTGTTTTGATGATGGGAACTAAAATAGAAAACACAGGGCATGAGGAAGAAGATAACTAGAAACTTTATATGCAATATAAATTGTGCACGCTCCTGACTTTTTCCCCTTTGAAGTAAAATGTAATGAAGGACCCTTTGTTCATTTATTTTCCCTCTTCTTTTCCGTAGAAGTCAAAGTCTGGGAGCTCATCAACATTGAAAGAGGGAGCTAAACATGGGCAAGAGCAGCAATTGGTGAGTGAAAAGCCTGGAGAGGAATTTTTAGGTAGCTTATGTTAAATAGTAACTTAAATCTGTCACTGCTACACTAAGTATTTGGTTTGCACCCTACTCTGCAAAAAAGTGGGGTTGCATTTCTTCCAAGGAGTTTGATGAAGCGATGCGGCTTGAGGAGGCACTTTTTGGTGAAATCCCTGAAGAAACTTTACAACGACGTCCACTTCGCCAGCAAGGTGTTCCAAACAAAAGTAAAGGTCTCAATCAACAGCTCCCTTTGCCATCACCCACGCACGTGGCTCAGCAGTTACTAAAACAACAGGTTGTCTTTCTGCTAATTGTTGTGTTTTCATTATAGCATCATCTCTAAGACAATAGGTCAAATCTTACTGGCAGAATGATGAGTATCTTGCGTCTCTGTTGGCTGATGGAGAAAAGGATGTTGATGTCCTCAAGGGAGCTGAAACTTCTTGCTCTAAGGAAGGAGAGTATCAAAATAAGATGCTTGAAGGAGAGGTAATACATAGAGCTACGGTATTGCTGAGTATTTAACATAATTTGAATATTTGATCTTGATTCCATTTATAATTTTTCCTTTTGTAGGTTTTTATTTGAATGATATGTGATATCTTTGTAGTTGAAATATTGTTCGAGGCCACAGTTTTGATCTTAACTAACTCATTTTGTCTTCTATATTCTTTGTGCTAAAAGAACTTCATTGCTTGGTTTAATACTGTTGCTGCCATATAGATGAAACTGAGAAATGATTTTAAGCAGGTTCCAAACAAAGATTCACTTTCATCGTTAGAAAAAAAGGATTGACTTTCATAGCCATCCTAGATCATATGTTTTATTTTAGAGTAATGCTTTGTATAACGTAAATCTTTTTAACAAAAACATCATGAATAGACAATAGCAGCAGTACTTCAAAATCAACATCCCGGCCATTTATTTCATGTCTGTATTCATGATGTTTTGTTTAAAAAAATGTTTCACATATGGTTTCTCTTTATTTCATGAGGCTGGGAAACAAACTTGGATGTAATGCTAGTTGATATGAAATCACGTGTTTAAGAAAAAAATGATAAACTTATGATACATTTTTTTATTTATTTAGACTCTCTTAAAGTAGTTAGAATTTTACACTGATCTAGTCAACGATGAAGTTAGAATTTGACTGAATCTTTGTCTCGTCTTAAACATCCTTGAAATATTGTTGTTCCTTCCATTTGAATGGTAAACCTTTATACCTGGCTGGTTGTTTATTGTATCCAACACTCTCTGTAATAAAATGATAGTTTGGAAGCATTAGACACATATTTACACACATATTCTCATGATAACAGGAATATGAGAGATTACTAGCTGCAAAAGAAGCTTCGCTTAGACAGGAACCTGCTCCAGATGACAAGAATGCAGTAACTCTTCTTGTTCGCATGCCAGATGGAAACCGCCGTGGCCGTCGCTTTCTCAAGTCTGACAAGCTTCAGGTAGTATGCCACGAGTCTTAAAGAGTATGCATGTTTTTTTCTCATGGCTCCTCTAATTTCTTGTTTTTGTATGAAGTTACTTTTTGACTTCATCGATGTTGGTAGAGCTGTGAAGCCTGGGAGTTACATGGTGGTAAGTGTTAAATTGATCCTCCTTGCTTTTATCAGTTAGGTTGAAAACAGTTGTGGTTTGGTCTTTGAAAATTCTTATATCTTTTCCATGGATTTGTGTAGTTGTGCTAGATGGTCAGTGGTTTTCTTTGTACTCGTGTAGTTTGGTGGGACCTTTTTTCTGTTATTGGTATTGATTGGCATGATTATATTGTTGCTCTGTTAACTGGGAACTGCTCTAGCCATTGTAATGTTTTATTTATTTGCATTTAGAAGTGAAAATTATACAAAATAGGTTATCCAGTAAGATAGTGCACTGCATGGGAATTGGAATATGGAGAATTACCAGCAAGATCACTGCAAGGGAATGGAAAGATGGACGGAATTTAAAATGCACACATGGAATTATATGGAAGATTAACAGTTCCAAGGTTATTACATGTCACAGGCTCCCAAAAAACATATTATATCATCGTCTCTATGATAGGAGGTGATGGTCTTTTTCATTATGTAGCTGTACTAATTTTGCATGCAGTATTCAGCATGCTAGTCTAATCCCTCTTGTAGGGCAACGGTATTTGATTATTTGAAAGAGATTGTTCTTACTCCCAGCATGTTAACCATTTTCAAGAAGGCAGCTAGATTCTCAAGGCGTATATATGCATTCCAACTCATCCTTCCATTTTGGTGGTGGACAGGTGAGGCCGTATCCCAGGCGTGCCTTTTCTGCCAGTGACATCTCTCTGAGTTTGAATGAACTCGGTCTCACCAACAAACAGGAAGCATTGTTTCTGGAACTGATTTAGCTCTGGAGTCCCTTGTGAAGTACGAACCTCCAAAATGTAATCGCATTTGTTCGGATAGAGTGACGATAACACCGCTGAAGTGATGAGCAGTGACTGGATGTGGAATTAAACTCTGTATATGTTTTTGATGTCTGACTGGGTCCCATGCACAGGAGTCAATTGTGAGCAACAACTGGGCTGTTAATGACTCAACCACTTGCCCACATAGTTTTGCTTTACTTGGAAATGCAAGGTGGTGATGTTGCTTTTTTAATAGGCAATCCTTTTATGATGTAGCTTTCGGCAGTTTGTTTTCGTCCTCTCGGGTTAAACTGTTCTGTCGTTGTCAAGGTCATAAACAGCACCCAATTATTCAGTTTTAAAAGGCAAAGCTGGCAGCTTGGAGTGAAAACATGGTGGATTCAGAAGGAGAGAAAAAAAAAACATTCTGTAAAAGAAGGCCCTTCATTCATGTATATAAGAATATATAAATCAGCAGGGTATAGAAGAATCGTTTGAGATTAAAAATGAAAAAATAAAATAAAAATAAGGGTATCTCCCCCTGCGTCTCTAAGAAACAACCTCTACTCCTTGATTCTGGTGAGGATTGGGTGCTGTCCAATACATCTTGGTTGCAAAAAGAATCTTCTCCCGCTCGTGAGGACTGCTCTCATGGTCCACTATCCTGCCATCCCATTGCATCACATCTACGATACTCTTGACCTTCAGCAAGACATCGACATCATCTCTGATAATAACACTGCCTTCTGGCCTCAAAATCCTATCCATTTCTAACAGAATATCTTCCGTGTCGCACCTGCAATGCCAAGCACCAGTATTTTCACATGTGCACGAGCCCGTCCAGTCAAACCCTAATCAGAAGATTGAAAATTTACCTATCCTTGTAGAGGCTGAAAACAGAATCAGCATGAATAAAGTCATAAGTCCTCGGGTAAGTAGACATGGCTTCACACCTGCAAGCAAAGAGACAAACAGCAGCAGTTAGCAACAACCCCGTTAATAATTGAAAGAGGCTGAGCGTAGAGACAAATTAAGGACCTAACATTGCCATCACTTTCAATATCAAATATTATCATCCTTCAGCTTGCTTCATGTCACCAGTAAATGACAAACAAGTTTTGCCAAAAACAGATTAATCTGAAAGTTCAATACCATCTGTAAAATCAACCACCAAAAAGCAGCTGTGGGCCTGGGTGGTTTACCTGCAGCAACGATCATCTATGCTACAAAAACCAAGTTCTCTTCACACAGTTGAAAGGAGCTCATCGAGGGAGGTATATAATCAAGTGTTTCATTCTTTCACATTATGACAAATTCTAATTAATCAAACTACTTATACCCGATTAGATGGAGATTAAAAGCATACCAATTCTGATATGTTCCGATTAGGCCACGTTCGAAAATGACCCCCAGAGTATTGGTCTTTGCCTGGACAGGGACAGCGTTCATAACCCACAAAGGATCATCAACAAGTGCAGCCGCGAACCCTCCTAAATGTGCATTCATATCAAGCAAGTTACGGTACCGTCCAGTTTGTGCTAGCTGGTAGTCAATCTTCTTGTAATATGCTACTCTTCTTTTCCACAGCTCTGAATCTTCGATGAAAATTTCCGCTGTGATTCCCTCCAAGCTTCCCCTGCTAATCCTCGGAGGGATTGCGTTCAATCTCTCTGGCCATTTTGCTAACTGCCCGCCAGCTATATCTCTAATGTTTGACACTTCAGGCAATGGTGTCAAACATGTCTCCATTTTGGTGTACCTGCAAAACGAAACACAATAAATATCAATCAAACAGTGTAGACGCAACTAAGCATCGCTGGAAATTAGAGGGCTAAATTGTTTTTTTGAAAGTGATGTGCTCACAAGAGAAGGCAGGAAAAAAAAAGTGTCAACTAAAACTAGTGTTTAGGTGGTGAATAGGCTAGCTACCAAAATTGTGGATCGTAGAGAAAGAAATTTCAACTAAAGAGTTACTACTTCAACTCGCCAGTTGGTACCACCTGTATAATCCAATTGGTTTTGGTATCGCTACTTGACTATTCTTTTCTTATGCAATTTACTCTCTTTTTTCCCCTGTTTTTTGCCGCACTTATTGCAAAGGTAAAATTCATTATTATTTTTTTGGATGCGAGAAAACTCTATTTTTGAAAAATAGTATTTTGTGGGTACAGCCAGACTCTTATAAAAAATATACGTCATGACTCGAATTCGAGATCTGCTGTACAGATCGCAAGCTTTTTGTCATCACTCCACACCCTAGAAGACGGTAAAATTCATTACGTGAACGCAAGGAGCGCCATCTCTATGGCATGGCACTTGCCTAGCTCCTTCCAAAGGCATGTGACGTTAGAGCCAATGACAAGCAAACGTCAACTCAAATCGAAAAGTCCTTACCATGCCATGTCTGGGTTTTGTGACTTGCAGAAGAGTGGGAGCTTGAACACCTTCCTGTTAACTTTGCAATGGATATGATTAGTGGGTTTTTGCCAAATAGCAATGTCTCCCCTCTGCACCAGTTTTTTCCAGCAAAGGCTTTTAGCTACCTTCTCAATCTGAGACTGCTCGGCTCCGAGATCTTCACGTGTTCTATTCCAGCCTTTCCAGTGAGTTTCCCAGTTAATCGGCGGCCCGGACAGAACCCAGTACCCGCCGGGACGTAGAATTCTATCAACCTCGATCAGGTACTGACCATCTGCTCAGATAATTCTCAAAAATCAAATCAAAGTGCATCGTAAAATAACCCAGAAGTTAATGCATGTGTAGAATTTGAATCACCATATTGCCCCCAAGGAATGAGGCAGCGAGAGCAATGAGCCATGTCAAAAGATCTTGAAGGGTAAGGTAGCCGTATGGAGGCGATAATTCCGATCAGTGCCGGGACTCCACGCTCAAGAGCAAACTGCACCTGAGACACGTGAGTGTCTCTGGGTGCAAATGACACTGCCAGAATGTTCCTTGAGAGAAGGTAAGCTCCCCAGCTCGCCACCTGCATGCGGCCAATAAAATAAAAACAAAACAAAATATAAAATAAAACAAAACAAAATATAAAATAAAACAAAGTAAAGGGAACATTTCAACAGGAGTACAGATTAAATAAAGGGAGTGGATAGATCAAACAGAGATTTCAAATAATTGAACAAGGAAATCAAGGTCAGCACGGCTACATCATGCATGAAAAAATAATTGCATGGTAACGTGCATGTATTGAACAAGTTACTTGATTATCTTTAGATGTCATATTAAAATAATTTTGATTTATGAAATATTCTAAGAAAGTCAATGAAAAATAAAAGAGAGGGGGTGGCTGATGATCATATCACGGGAAGGTTGATTCTGTTAAACAACTATTTCAATGGTGTTTTTCTTATCTAAGTTTTTAATAATCAAACTCCATTTTAAATGGCAAGTGGAAAAAAAAAATTGATGTCGAATTAGGTTGAACTGGATAGTGATTGCTTTCGGGGTAAGCAAAGGGCATTCCCTAAGACCAAACTACTCGAAACTCTACAAATCATTATCTCTTAGGAACCACTTTGCTTGGGATGGAAGAATTTCAAGTAAAGAACACAGATCCCCAACTTTTTCTATTTAAACAGTGAATTAAAGTGCTTGATTTGGCTGGTTTACTTCAAGAACAAAAAAGGAAAAAAAAAAAAAATTATTTTTGTCTAGTTCCACATTTCTCTCTCTTTGATCTGCTTGAAGTTCATGTAAGTGATGATAGTCAAGTGGTAGAAAGTTATATATATATATATATATATATATATATATATATATATATATATATATAGAGAGAGAGAGAGAGAGAGAGAGAGAGAGAGAGAGAGAGAGAGAGAGAGAGAGAGAGGAAATCCATCAATTTCGTGTGCGGCCTAATTAGGGTTTACCCAATCAAATTTTCTAGTTCAGAGATAGGTGGCCAAGAGAATGCTACAATTTTTGTTTAGACATAACGAGCTTGATTAGCCACATGAAATTTCAAGACCACAAATATTTATGACACCATGCATGTTCCACCTTTTTCTCAATATAGCAAGAAACCTCGCTTTCAAGACCGAATATTAATCTAATTATATTTTTTAATTTTGTTTTAAATTTAAAAAACTGATATTTTTATATCATTTTCATGTATCGATGTCAAAAATAATTTAAAAAAATAAAAAAATATATTATTTTGATGCATTTTTAGACGAAAAACACTTTCAAAAACAATATTAATCATACTCTCGATCAATCAGTTCCTATAACTATTTTGCCATTTATTCTCACCAGTTACTGGCATTTTAATAAGGCCACTAAGGAAAATTAAACCTTATATCATACAATTATTGCCTCCATAACTGAAAATTAGGC
Source organism: Salix purpurea (assembly GCA_027405865.1). Taxonomy (NCBI): domain Eukaryota; kingdom Viridiplantae; phylum Streptophyta; class Magnoliopsida; order Malpighiales; family Salicaceae; genus Salix; species Salix purpurea. The sequence continues at coordinate 8,045,250 of CM050334.1, forward strand.
CACCCTAATATTTTTGAAAATATACCAAAAGATGAAAAACACCATGTTCAACCAGCAGCCTCACCAGCACATAATCTATTCTGAACCTTTTCAAAAATAAAACTCGAGCTCGAAATAACATTAAACCACCGGTTTCCTCATGGACCGGCGGGCGGTTCGTCTCTTGGAAAAACCGTAAAAAAAAAGAAAAAGATTGGGGTGTTAGAGTGAAGACGTTACGTACCCCGCAACCAGTGTCTATAGCAGTCCTTATTGACCCATCTCCGAGATCGATCAGCTTCCCTATATCATCTATGTAGGCATCAGCTCCACGAGGAAACATGGTTCCGCCGCCTGGGAACCTGAGCCGCTTGCCTTCGACATGAACCCAATTCTGGTTCTTTTTCTCCACCGTCAACTCCTTATGCGGCACATTAGCATACCATGCGAATTCTCTACTCTCCGGCCACCTAAATGGCGGCTTATAGCCATACGGGGCCGGCACACGACACTTCAGAATCTCATGGCTTTCGGGGCAGTGCCTCTCCCTGTATATAAGCCTATCCCTATCGAATTTCAGCGAGCGCTCAGCATCCTCGCAAGGGGTGTGCTCACTGTATTTAGGGTCACATGGAGGGAGGTGATGTGCACGCTCCACCAGAGGAGCCGGGTCCGGAGCAAAGTGGCGCGCCTCAAAGTCCAACGTCGTGGTGTTGTGATTTGGTGCGGCGCATGGAAAAACTTCGTTGATTGACGATGATGTGCTGTTAATAGGGACAGCGCCGCGAGAGTTCTGATAAGAACCTGCTAGGTAAAAGACTGTGCATAGGATTATGGTTACGGTGATTTTGTAAAGATTGAGTTTCTTGGATTTGAATGTGAGATAAGATGGAGATAGTATCGCCATTGATGACCAAACAAAAGCAGAACCAGCCCCTGAATAACAAGAGATCAAGGAGATATGGGTGTGTGTTTTCGCATATATTTAGTGGTATCGGTATGGAGTTTGATATGTAAATGCATGTGCTTGGTTTTTCCTTTTCTTTTTCAGGGAGAGAGAGGGGAGGAGGGAGAGATTGAAGGGAAGGCCAGCAGTGACGAGTGAGCTTTTCGAGAGGCAGATTATGGACGGGGGCCGAGAAAGGAGAGGGGGTCTAAGGAGGAGGGAGATTGAAAACACGCTCCCCTCGAGAGTGGTTTAATGGCTGCTTGAGACAGAGCGTGTAATAATTAATAGAATGTGTGATTTTTAAAGTAGGCGTGAATCAGTTCGGATTCGTTGCCCCGTGTTTCCTATTTCGTCATTTTTTTATACCTTTTTTCCTTTTCCCCTTTTTAGTTATCTAATTTCTATTATTATTTTTTATTTTTTTAAAGTATACCAATAATATTTTTTAATTTTATACTTCAATACCGAGTTAATTGAGAGTTTAATTTTATAATTAATTTTAACATATATTTTATTAAATTATCTTAGTCTCATGATCTAGATTGTAAATTTGATAGATTAACTAGAGTTTAGACATGTCATTTTCTTTTCTTTTTTGATTCATCATTTCATATTATATTTATTAGAAATTGAATTTCATAATTTATTTTGATTTATTTTTTATAAAGTTATTATATTTTTATGGCTTGACATGTTGATCGACAAGTTAACTCAGGTTAATCTAAATATATTTTATATCTCAATATTTATATAAAAAAATTTATATTAAATATTTATTTTCAATCAAATTAAGTTTTTACTGGGTTTTTAGGTTGATTTCAGACTCACAAAGTCAAACATATCTCATTAAATCAATTCTCACATTTTTTTCTTACTATAATAAAAATAATTACACCTAAATATTTATTTTATATTTTAAAAAATTCGAGCTGTAGCGTGGGCCAAGGATGTAAATGTAATAGCACCATATCAAGTGAAAACTGACAACATGTTTTTTTTTTCAACAGCAGAGATAAAAGAAAAGTCAAAGGAAAAAAAACTATTTTTTTAAGCTTTTCTTCTTGATTTTTTAGTTATATTTTCTACATATTTTTCATTATCACCGGGAACTTGCCTCGCCGTAATCTCATCAAGTTTCAGATAACAGTTAATTAGAAGAGACATGTACGATTCATTTATAACACTCAAATCGCTCATACCTTGGTGGTATGGGAAAATATACTCTCTTTTTTTTCTTTCTGGAAGAAGCAATATTCCTTCTATAAAGATGAATTGTGCCTTTCTTTATTCGGGGTTTTCGATTTGTTTTGGATTAGCCAGACAAGGAAGAAGAAACTTGTTCTTGAACAAGAATTTCTGACGTCAAGGTAGGTCCCGGCACCAGAAACCCCTCTCGTCGGGTTGCCGGATTCGGTATGGGCCCTCAAACCGAGCCCTAGAAATTCTTGCTCCATCGGTGTCTCCATTTTCATCAAATTCGAGGTGGGTGAGATCACTCAGACACGTTCTGCTTGTCTGTGTTCAAATGCGTTCTCTGAAAGAAGCTTGGTGTTACCGTGCTGTCAATCTATTTCTATATTCACAGCAAAACAAGATTCCAGGCTACTGCTTTCCGGTGGCCGGTGGCCGGAGGCCGAGGAAGAAACAGAATACCATAACCATAGTCCCATAAGATCGGAACTTGTATTCACACCCGTTCAAGGAAGGCTTCGGCTGGTTTCTAATTTGGGCCTTACATGGAGATATGTCCTTAGGTCCATAGAAGAAAACTTAACTCGAGCTTCCCACCAGGCCCATTATCATGATGTTTTATCAATTTAAAGTCATCAGTAAATACAAGACATGGTGAAGGGCTGTTTGGGAGTGTGGTTGTGGTAGCTTTTTAAAGTGTTTATCGTGCTGAAATACATCAAAATGATATTTTTTTTATTTTTTAAAATCAGCATATCAAAATGATTTAAAACACACAAAAACATATTCATTTAAAATGAAAAAAAAAATCAAATTTCAGCCAAAAGCCAGTGGGATCGCAATGCCAAACGGGCACGAAGAGAGCTAAGAAACAATCAGGCAAAGCCTACTTGCCATAAATTCACTCATGACTCATGCTGCTATCTTGTAATTTTAGGTTTGTGATGAACCAGGCCTCACTTGGACAATTTTTCAGAAAAGAACCGTTTCAATTATTACTTTGTTTTTTCAATTGGAATGAAATGTTTCAGTTTCGGAGCTCCGTTTTGGGGTTATATTGTTTATGTATGTATATACATATAATTAAATATATCAATTCAAAAAAATTTTAGTTCAAATCCAAAAATAAAAATATTTAGAATTGTGCAATTTAATCTAAAAAAATACACAATAAAATGATTTTTCTAAATAAAATTATGAACATGTATAATATTATGAGAATGTCACCATCAATCTCGCAAGGTCATTACATTCTCTGATTGCTCTGAATTTTAACATAATATATATAAATATGTCAAGAGACTCCTCATAAAAATTCATTTCAATCTAACGGTCGGATTAAGAGACATGATGAATATTATAAAAATATTCATTATTAAAAAAAAAAACACTATTTGACCGAAACGAAACAAACAGAATGAAACTGGAATGTTTTGGCCGGTATTTGACCGAAAAATTCAGAATAGACCAGAATTTAAACTGAGATAAAAACAATATTATTTAGTATAAAACATTTCGATCATTTCCATCAAAACAAAACAAAATAAACAACTACGGTCAGTGTTAACTTGCTCGCTCAGCTACATGCAAGATAATATTGTTGGGTCTTGTTGATTTAAGCAAGACTAGAATTAACTTGACCACGCAGCAAGGCTCTCTCCTTGGGTGGAATTATTCATCTCCTCCTCTAAATAATTGAATTGATGGAATCAGTTTTGATAAGCAAAAGTTGACTAAGAAAATAACACCATATAATAACTCCATGATTTTTTTAAAAGCCATATTGTATTAAATGTGGTTATTTAATCTACAGAAGAAAATACATTTTAAAACAAATACACAGGATGCTTTTAGAAGCTATGATGAGGTTGGATTATATATATATATAACCGGGATGTCCGGGCTAACTTGCGCGTACCACAACTAATTATCGGGCCCACTGAACATCCTGTAAGCCCAATGAGCATGTAAGACACTATGAGGGTGACAGACATGTTTGATAAGACTTGAACCTAGAGTGAGAGGAAGAGAAAAACCTTTCTTAACCACCAGGCCAAGACCCTGCCGGCTATATATGTATATTTTGATTGATAGAGAGGACGTGCTAGAAATACAAGCAACCTAATAATAAAGTTTTGGGGTTGGATAATATATACGAGCAACTGCCCTAGGAGCGAAATAAAATATTCAAATTCAACGGTGTATGGAGGATTAGTTATTCTTGAATGGTTGCCGACGAGAATAGATTGGGGATTGGGAACCGGACATAACTCTACCCTACATACATAGACTGCTGTAGTTAATTAACGGTCGGCTAGGCTGGCAGATTTTCTCTTGACCGCCGCATGTTGTTTGGTTCTCTCACTGCTGGGTAACATGTGAGTCGAGATTAGAAAAATAGCTAGTTTAATGGACTGAAATTGCATGCTAATATAATTTTCGGTTTTTAAGCCGATGATTCTCGGCTTGTTCTTTCTAAAGGAAAATGGATTATAGTCATAACCAGAGAATAATATAAATTATATTTGGAATTTTATTTAATAGTTTAAGTTTTGGATTAAATAATTTTTTAATATGGTATCGGAGTCTTGCTGACCCAGCGGTTATGAGTTCATATCTCACAAATTTCATTTTATTTGATAAAAATCAAGCATAAAATATTATGGGTCTATGTAAGTTTCAAGTTCAAATAATTTTTATTAGAAAATATATATTAAAAAATAATATAAATTATATTTTAGAATCTCATCTAAGAGCTTAAACTAGATAAGATAATTAGTCAACAATGAGACGAAGGAAAGGGTTTCAGGGTGGAGAGACCGTGTCTCATTACAGGCGTAAGATACTGAACTACGTTTTATTTGTCGACCCACAAACTTATCCAGAGAGATTTTAATTTGTAATAAAACAAAGCCGCCGGCCGAGTAAACATGCCAGGTCACCTATGAGTTGGCCCAGGTGGCAAAGGTATAGCTGTCTAGTTACAGCGTGTGCTTGCTTATTCTACCGACTCAATTTCCATTTTTCCATAAACATTTTCATCCTTTTTGCGTGGGTATATATATATCTGGGATTAGAGTAGTTTCTATTTTTTTGGCAAATTTTACTTTAAACGTGTTTTTTTTGTGTTTGTTTTTCAATAATTTCGATATGATGGTGAAAAAATAATTTGCAACCTTTTGTTTAATATATTTTTCAACTAAAAACCACTTTTAAAAAGATCCTTGGACTGTAATATTAATTACACAAAAATTCTCAGACGATCACCCTAAAGAAAACATTTACACGCGCTTTCTACAAGAGTGGAGTTTTAAAATCTAGGACTTTCTGTGTTCACAATGCTGGACTGCAGATAAGATTCCGGTTTGTCCACCTCAAGAACACGTGAGCAGCTGAATCATCACAAACTCAACTGTACCAACCAGTGTTACGTTTTTAACTATTTTTGGATTTTTGTATATTTTTGCTGAATAAAAAGGCTGTTTGGTGGATGGGATTTGGTGTTTAGAATTGAAAATGAAATCTGGAATTCTAAGGCTCCAGGGACCAACTAGTGCACACGGCAACTTTGATATGATTTTCCAAGATGCTTTTCTCATTGATCAAACAGAACTTAAATACATAAATTAAACATAACTGAACCCAGTAATAACCCCCTTTTTAATTACCCATTACAAGCTTTATTGAATGCATTAAATAACCCAAAAGACATAACTGAAATACATAAAACTGAACACTTGTTATTAATTGTCTGACCATGGTTTGTATAACCACAGTTCCGATTTAACTCCAGCTGCCACGCGTCCAAGTGCCACGCGTCAGTCATCCCATTGCTCCTTCCACAGTCCACGTGTCGATCATCCATGGTCCACGTGTCAATGATCTGGCGCCCGTAACAACTACTCCCCCGATCAAAAGAGTTCGCCCTCGAGCTCTGGGTATTTTTCCCGAAGTTCTTCAACATCAATCCATACCGCATCATCCTCACTTGTTCCCTCCCACTGAACCAAAAGTTCCGTTCCGGCGTAATGTCCCTTCTTCTTCATGCGTCGATCTATCACCTTCAGTATTTTGGGAGCTAAAGCTCCATCAGACATCACCACTGGCAAGCTAGGACTTGGTGAAAAACGAGCTCCGATCTTCTTCTTGAGGCACGAGATGTGGAAGATTGGATATATCTTCGAGTTCTCGGGTAATTCCAGCTTATAGGCAACCTTACCCACTCGCTGGATTATCTGAAAAGGGCCAAAATATCTGGCCGAAAGCTTCAAATTTCTTCTCACTGCTACTGAGACCTGTCGATAGGGTCTGAGCCTAAGGTAAACCCAATCCCCAACTTCATACTCACGATCTGTTCTATTTTTGTCTGCGAAGTGCTTCATTCGAACTTGTGTTTCTTGCAGATTTTCTCGGACCAAGTTGAGGATGAAATCTCGGCTCCTCATTTCATCCTCCACAGCTTGGTTCGCAGTAGACCCCGGTTCGAAGGGCTGTAGTCGAGGTGGAGTCTTGCCGTACACAACTTCAAATGGGCTGAATCCCGTAGCTGAGTGTGTGGAGGTGTTGTATGACCATTCTGCCAGAGGTAACCACCGGACCCAATCTCTGGGTCGATCTCCCGTGAAGCATCTCAGGTAAGATTCTAGCCATTTGTTCATTGCTTCAGTCTGTCCGTCTGTTTGTGGATGATAGGCAGAACTCATTAACTGTTGTGTGCCACTTAAACGAAAAAGCTCCTTCCAAAATGAACTTGTGAAAACTGGGTCTCGGTCACTGACTATAGTCTGTGGAATGCCATGCAACTTGAATATATGCTGCATAAATTGTTGTGCTGTGCTCATTGCTGTGTATGGATGTGAGAGAGGGATAAAATGGCTATACTTGCTAAAACGGTCAATAACCACCATTATAACACTGTAACCTTTAGATATAGGTAATCCATCTATAAAATCCATACTTATGTCAATCCATGCTTCCTTGGGTATTGGAAGAGGTTGTAGTAAACCTGCGGGTTTAATGTTCTCACCTTTGTTGCGTTGACATACATCGCATTCCCGTATGTAAGTTCTTACATCATTGCGCATTCCACTCCAAAAAAACTCTCTTTTAATTCTGGCCAGTGTTTTGTGTGTTCCTGCATGACCTCCAATGGGACTCTCATGATAATGCTGTAAAACCATACCTTGGTAGTATTTTAAAGACCCCAAATGCAGTCTTCCTTTGTAGAATAAGAGATTGCCATGAATTCTGTATTTTTGTGAATCCAGAATCCCTTGTTGACTTTGACTGATGAGCTGCTGTAGTTGTTGATCCTGTGAATATGCTTGTATTAGTCCTGCCCACCAATTAGAATGAACACTGGTAATTGCTGTTAATTCCCCCTGTTCTGGATCCGAACTGTGAGCACCTGCATGTAAATCATTAGTTAACCTTCGTGATAGAGCATCTGCAGCTCTGTTTTCCCTCCCACATCTGTACTCCACAGTAAAATCAAACCCCAATAGCTTAGCCACCCACTTTTGCTGGAATGGGGTGCCTACCCTTTGCTCTAGTAGGTATTTTAGAGCCTGTTGATCAGTTCTTACCTTAAACTGATGTCCCAGCAAATAATGTCTCCACTTCTGAATAGCTAGGACCAATGCTAGAAACTCCTTTTCATAGGTAGATAACAGCAGATTTTTACCCTTTAAGGCTTGACTTAAATAAGCCAAAGGTTTCCCATCTTGCATTAAAACAGCCCCAATCCCTTCTCCTGATGCATCACACTCAACTAAAAAAGGTTTATTAAAATCTGGCAGCCCTAGTACAGGAGGGGTTACCATTGCTTCCTTAAGTGCTTCGAAAGCTTTGGTAGCTTCCCTTGACCATACAAAAGAATTTTTCTTCAATAAGGCTGTCATTGGAGCTGCAATTCCCCCATATCCTTTTATAAACTTCCTATAGTACCCTGTAAGACCTAGAAAACCCCTCAAGGCCTTAGGTGTGGTAGGTATGGGCCAATTAACCATAGCTGAAATTTTCTTAGGATCAGCTTTAACTCCTTCCTTGTCAATCACATATCCCAAGTATTCCACCTCCGAGCACCCAAATACACACTTAGACATTTTTGCATACAATTGATGCTGTTGGAGAATGTCTAAAACAGTTTGTAAATGCAATACATGATCTTCTAATGACTTACTATAGACTAGTATGTCATCAAAAAAAACTAATACAAACTTTCGAAGGTAGGGTCTAAAAATCTCATTCATTAACCCTTGGAATGTAGAAGGGGCATTAGTAAGCCCAAATGGCATAACAAGAAACTCATAGTGACCTTCATGTGTCCTAAAGGCAGTTTTTGGCACATCATCAGGATTCATCCTGATTTGGTGGTAGCCGGATCTCAAATCTAGCTTAGAAAATAATTCAGCCCCATGCAATTCATCTAATAATTCATCTATGTTAGGAATAGGGAACTTATCTTTAATAGTATCTTTGTTGAGAGCCCTATAATCCACACACATACGCCAACTCCCATCTGCCTTTCGCACCAATAATACCGGTGATGAATATGGGCTTTGGCTGGTCTGAATGATCCCAGCCTGCAACATCTCTTTAACCAGTTTTTCAATCTCTTCTTTTTGGTAATATGGGTACCGGTAGGGTCTGACACAAGTAGGTACTGCTGCCTTATGTAACTGAATCTTATGGTCATTTACCCTGGTAGGTGGTAGACCCATTGGCTCCTCAAATACACTCTGAAAACCACCCAAAACCTGCTGTATAGCCACATCAGGAAGTTTAGGGATTTCTGGCTCTTCTGCCTCTAGGAGCTGCAGCCAAACCCCTCTTCCTTCCACCAAGGTAGTCTTACTCAGCTTGGGTTCCTCTTCTATGTACTGGAGAGGAGGCCGTAAGCCTTGCAAAACTATAGGGATCCCTTTGATAGTGAATTTCATGCTGAGTTCGGCAAAATTCCACTGAATTGTGCCTAAGCTCCTCAACCAATCCACTCCCAAGACAACATCGCATCCCCCTAGGGTTAATAGATACAAATTGACCTTTGCATTACACCCCTGCATGTGAAGCACCACTGCCTTACAGCAACCTAGGCAAGGTAAAGTTGTTCCATCCGCAACTTGGACTGCCAAGTGGCTCTCTTCCACTGGTAGCTGCATTTTCCTTGCTACATTTTCATCCACAAAACTGTGGGTGCTGCCTGTGTCAATCAAAATGATGACTGAATGCTTCCCAACTGTCCCTTTTAGCCGCATGGTCTTAGGAGTAGATACTCCAGCTAAGGCATGTAGAGATATAACTAGTAATTCTGCAGTTGATAATTGTGGTTCTAATGCCTCCATTTCTTCTTCTACATGCTCCTGCTCCCATTCAACTTCTACTCCTTCAAGCAAATATAACTTGGGTCTATTGCATTTGTGCCCTATGTGATACTTCTCATCACAATTATAGCACAACCCCTTCTCTCTCCTTTCTTGCATTTGGTTGGGTGTGAGTCTTTTTATGGGTAAGGGATAATTTTTTTGGAAGTTTTGGTTGTTTTGGGTTGTATTATGTGGGGCTGGAAGTTTTGGAAAGGTATTTTGGGGGGCTGGAAATTTGGGAAATGGGCTTGGTGCAGGTAATCTAAGTGGGGCTTGTTTAGGATAAGATGGTGTGTAGTTGTTGGATGTTGTGTTGTTGTTGTGCATGTTTCGGACAGGTTGATGTCTCCTGCCAACTTCTTCTTCTTGTAATTTGGCCAACCCAAAGGCAGCTGAAAGGGTGTTTGGCCTGAACATGGTAACGATTATTCTCAACTCATCTCGTAGTCCACTTAGGAAAGTACTTATACGAAACTCCTCACTCAAATCTGTAATTTTATTTGACAGGATTTCGAAGGCTGACTGGTACTCCTCTACACTCCCGGTTTGTCGCAATTTTGTAAATGCACCCACCGGATCTTCATAAGCAGATGGCCCAAATCTGATGCGGATGGCATCTTTAAACTCCTCCCAAGTCGCTACTGGACTTGACTCCATAAGCCAGTAATACCAAGTAAGTGCCTTTCCCTCCATGTGAAAAGAAACAATTTCTAGTTTTTGCTCCTCTGGAGTCCTAAAGTAATTGAAAAACTGCTGTGATTTTAGGATCCACTCACTGGGATCACCACCCTCAAACCGAGGGAAATCCAGTCGCAGTGTCCTAGCTTGAATTCCCCCATTTCCTTCAAAGAGTGGATTAGCCTGAATTCTGGTGTTTTGAGATGTGCCTTCTCCTGAATTCCTTCGGGTTGTGGCTTGTGCTAGGTGGTCATAATTTGATGCCAAATTATTGAGTTGTTGTAGTATTCTCTCCATTAGTACTCCTTGCTTTGCTTGTTCTTCTCCTTGCTTTGCTTGTTCCTCGGACAGAGCTGTTGATGCTCCTTGTAGTAGCTTCACTGTTTCAGACAGTTGGTTCATTCGTGTGCCTTCTGCCATGGTCGCTGGATGTATGCTCTGATACCACTTGTTACGTTTTTAACTATTTTTGGATTTTTGTATATTTTTGCTGAATAAAAAGGCTGTTTGGTGGATGGGATTTGGTGTTTAGAATTGAAAATGAAATCTGGAATTCTAAGGCTCCAGGGACCAACTAGTGCACACGGCAACTTTGATATGATTTTCCAAGATGCTTTTCTCATTGATCAAACAGAACTTAAATACATAAATTAAACATAACTGAACCCAGTAATAACCCCCTTTTTAATTACCCATTACAAGCTTTATTGAATGCATTAAATAACCCAAAAGACATAACTGAAATACATAAAACTGAACACTTGTTATTAATTGTCTGACCATGGTTTGTATAACCACAGTTCCGATTTAACTCCAGCTGCCACGCGTCCAAGTGCCACGCGTCAGTCATCCCATTGCTCCTTCCACAGTCCACGTGTCGATCATCCATGGTCCACGTGTCAATGATCTGGCGCCCGTAACAACCAGCTCGAAGTCCTAACTACTCGTCAACTCCATATAAGTCCCTAACACTGTCTCGAATTTCAGGGCCCTCTGTTTCCTTTCCTTGTCACGAATTCTTGGCTGAAAGCCCCAATCTTGGATCAAAATCAGGGTTTGGATTTAAGGGGATTTGTTTTCATGCTTTATTGTTTTGTTTTGTTTTGATGGGTGCTAATTTATCTTGCGCTACTTTATGTGATACAAATGGAGAGGGTCCTTCTTCGAAGCCAAGGCTAGGTGACATACCAGAGAGTTGCTTGGCATTAGTTCTAATGCACCTGGACCCACCTGATATCTGCAAATTGGCTCGTCTGAATCGGGCTTTTCGTGGTGCTTCTTCGGCTGATTTTATATGGGAATCTAAGTTGCCTTCAAATTATAAGTTTATATGTGAGAAAGTGTTAGATGAGAAGAGTGTGGTGGGTTTGGAAAAGAAAGAAGTTTATGCCAGGATGTGCAGGCCTTATCCTTTTGATGGAGGCGCAAAGGTACGTGTCTGTCTGTCTGTCTTTGAATTCCCGTGCATGTTTTGTTTAGAATAAGATTGGATGGTTTGGCCTTTTACAGGAGGTATGGCTGGATAAGAATACTGGTGGGCTTTGTTTTTCAATTTCTTCCAAGGGGTTGGCTATTAATGGGATTGATGACAGGAGATATTGGAATCAAATTTCCACTGAAGAATCAAGGTGATATATATTTTCACACAAAACAAATAAATTTTCGTTTTATACATTGGATTGTCAGATCCAACGGGACACAGAGAAAATATTGTCTGCTGAAAAACTTCAGAGAATCAAGCTTCTTTTGGTGGTTTGGCATGGTGTCTTCTGTGCAATCAAATTTCAGATTCTTGGATTTTATATGGATTATATGTCTTTCATTTTAAAATGCTTTGATTAATATGATAGCAAGTTTGAACATTTGAATAAACTCAATTTCATTTCCACAAATTGCTATTTGCAGGACCTTCTCTTATCAGAGATTCTTCATTCTACGTACTGATATATTTTAGTTTATTGAACTGAGTTGCCATTATTGGATTTGGTCTGACACTATTTAATTTTCATCTAACAGCATACCAGCAAGAGAAAATTCTGTTTATTTAGGACCATTTATACCATGTATCTGTTATCCTACTTATGGTTGTCTTCATGTCTTTGGACTCTGAATGCTAGAAGGAACAATGGACTGATATACTGTTCCTCTTTCTGGATTTAGATTCCACACAGTTGCATATCTTCAACAGATTTGGTGGTTTGAAATAGATGGAGAGCTCGAGTTTGAATTTCCGAAAGGGATGTATAGCCTTTTCTTCAGACTCCATCTTGGCAGGTCCTCAAAGAGAATGGGCCGTAGAGTTTGCAACTCGGAGCACATCCACGGCTGGGATATAAAACCGGTAAGATTCCAGCTAACAACTTCTGATGGTCAACGTGCAACTTCCAAATGCTTTTTGGACAACCCTGGGAACTGGGTTTACTACCATGTTGGAGATTTTGTTGTCGGTCGTCCATGCGAATTAATGAAGATCAAATTTTCAATGACTCAGATTGATTGCACTCACACCAAAGGAGGTCTCTGTGTTGACGCCGCCTTTGTATACCCCAGTACCATATGCACTGAGATCTGTAAACTGAACAAGCTTGCTGGCCAGCATTGAAGAAGAAAATTTAGGTTGGTTTGTTGGGATTTGCAGAGTTTTCATTTACGCATTGTATATATTTGACCCTCCTAATTTTGCAGATCCTGAATAGTCTTGTTTGTAGCACTTGTACATTATGCTTATGCTAGTTTCCTGTATTGCCTGCCCAAATCGTAAATTTTCCCTGAACAAACAGAATTGCCTTCGCATGTTACGAGTACCCTAGGACGTGGCGTGAGAGTTTGAGATTTGCATGACAGGTCTCGAATTCGAGTAATAAGAGCATGTGACAGCTGGGGTTTTATTCGCTCTACTAGGCCCCACAAAATACGTTTTCCGGAGAGTGAGTTTTCTTTGAATCCAGAAAAAAAAATAGTTTTTCTTTCCGAGCACAGAAAATTTTCTTTCTTAGTAGAACTTGCATCCTGTTCTTAGAAGTGCAACCACTGATAGACTGGCTTCTAGGGGACTCCTGGTTTTATCTCTAAAATGCATCTGGTGTTGTAAATGTTTTTTCTCCCCCAAGAATTATGCGCTCGTTGAAGTGAAAACGAACGGCAATATCACCCAGGTCAAATGCTCCCGAAAATACTGCAAATCATCCGCAACAAGCTGAGTGAGAGCATGCTGAATAGGATTAAAGACTGCCTCAATGGGCCGGCTACGACTAATGTGAAGATCTTGTAAAAGGGAACGAAGCCTAAGAATCTCAGCAGCCTTTTTAAAAAGCAGTGTGATTAAACTCATTACAGAATTGGCATTGAGTTGGGCCAGCACCAAGTTTTGAAGAAGAAGAAGAAGAAGAACCGGATGATTGCCAAGACCGATTATGATAATTTTTGCGACCCGATAGTTGCTTGGAAAGTGACCGCGCAGACCAGAATAATAGGAGTTATACCGCCTGCCAATACAACGATTAGAATAAACAGCCTGAGATGGATGAAAACGAAATTGGGTTGCTCTCCAGTGCCTGAGAAATATCAGAGGTTGCTTTACTGGAAGTTAAGGAGGATTGAAGAAAGCGAGCCTCATGTACCAGCAGATAAGAGAGCAGCTCAAAAAACGCGGGGAGAGGTTTCCGAGCAGACATCACTGCTATCACACCAGAACATACGGTTGTTAGATGAACAGGAGTTTGAGACACGACATGTTCATCAGAGAGGATGGCCAATAGAAACAAAGAGGATCTGAGAGTGACTTCACATACTGAAGACAACCACTCATTGAACGAGTATCTTTTGAAACCATGCAGAAACTTGTACTGGATGTAATATGTCTGGCACTCAAATTGTCAGGAGAGGAAGGGAGCATGGATTGAGAGAGAGAGAGGCTGCCGTTGCGTTTGTCGCCATTTTTGAGAAATAAAAAACACTAGGAAACAACGGCCTCTGATTGTTAAATAACTATTTGACCTAAAAACTTGAGTTACCTAAAAGTTTAAGCTGTTAGTTGAGGTTTCAGAATATAATTTATATTATTTTCTAACACAACAATTTGAGAATAGGTTGCCTAGAATAGGTTGGCAAAGGATACGATTTACATTTATCAGGACTGTACCGTTTGATTGCAATTCAAGGGGCCGTGGATACACCGTTTTTATTTCCCCCTCGTGTCTTAAACATCTCAGTGGCTAGAATTAATTAAACAATCAACGCTAAGTCATAAACAAGTCACTTAGCTGAACATACTTCAAATACATCAAATTCCACTCTGACAAAACAAGAATGGAGAAACACCACAAAGAACAACTAGAGGTAATTTGTTCCTATGGCTTATCAGCTACACAGAATACATATGAACTCTGATGAGTCCAACGTTTGACACACACAGACTATCAAGAAACAAAATAGTAACTTATTGAAGGACATAAAGTTGGCTACAGTACTATATAGCAAAGGTTGACAGACATGGATGATCGAAAACTTGTTGTCGGTGGGGGATTTTCTCAGTACACAATCCCGTTTGCAAGCTATTGGGCAGAGTTCAATTATAATATCCTTCATCAACTCCGAGGAATGCTTCCAGTTGATCTTCCTACGGAAGTAATCATTAAAAGAAATGTAAGTTCTTGACATGCTTAATAGAGCAACTTGTAACTATAAACTGCGTGTAGTTCGTGCTACTTCTAACCTCAGTCACATTGTTTGGAAAATCAGAAGCCACATTAGAACTTGATCCACCTTCTTCACATGTTAGCTCATCATCTGAATTTCTCTTCAGTTTGCAGAGAACGAAGTCCCTCTGCACAAAGTTGACCAAAATGTTGGAAAATTGGAAAAAAAAAACTCTGATATGAATTGTTGGAATATAGAGGTCCCCACTATTTCAACTGAAAATATTCTAGCCCTTAGCCAAGAACAAAGAACAAGGAATTGTAGAGATCAAGGGGTAAAATTCAAGATTTATTTTTACTTGTCATCCCTCTAATTGTGTATTTATAGAAGAAATCAAAGCATTTACAAGAAGAACTCTAATCAAGCACAAACTCTTAAACTAATCTTATCATAGATAAGATTTAAACTGAAAGTAGAAAAGAACAATCAAAACACATCACTAAATGATGGAATTAAATGACTAACATTAATAAAAAACACTTATCACTAGTTTGTAGCAGAATCTTCAACACAAAAAACATAAACCAGGTAGAGAAGAAAAGGCAGGTCCTAAGATCTGAAATGAGCTGATGATATCAATGAACTTTACGGAAAATGAATGTATGTATAATCACTTTGAAAGGGAACAGCACCTGGTTATGGAAGTTGAACGTCGGATTATATTCATGCATAACCCAATTGGTCCTGACTCCATTAGGAACTCGACCGTTGTAGAAAACCAGTGACTTTTTCTTACCAATCTGCTCCCCTGTTTTCGCAGCCCTGATTATGCGATCGTTACCAGTGACTTTCCAGTATCCAGCCTTGGTAGTCCTGCTAGCCTGCTTACGATTGGAGTACTTGTAATTCCGAGGAGAAAAGAAGTACCACACTGTATCATTCGACTGAATTTCTGAAAGCCCTGCATGATCAACATGATAATTTCTTGATTAATTAGAAAAAATAATGAACAAAGAAACACATGCGAATGTTAAAATAGTACCAGGCAGCTCCCAAGGTTCAGAATTGCACACATTAACTTCGGCAATTATGGCGACTTCGTGATCACAGCCACCGATCATTTTAAGCTTCAGGAAATGGTTGATTAATTCTTCATCGGTTGGATGGAATCCAAATCCTTTCGGGGCTGATGGAAAAGGGGCTGCTGAGCTCGTCATCTGTCACTCACTTTGTTTGTTTGGATCTGCGAGAAAAAAAATTTAAAAAGAAGCAGAAAAGTTATAACAACTCACACAATCTAAGCAAAGACACAAGATCAGATCATCTAAACTAACTAAGAAAAGGAAGGCAATGGAGCAGTGATCCACTGATCTAGCAAAAGTGTAAGAAGGCTATCTATCTGTGATGAACAAGGTGTGGTGCGTTTCTGCGTGTATTTATAGGCAATCAGGTGCTTCCAAAGCCTAGTTGTTCAAGCATCCTCGTATAAGTTACACTGACTGATCGATTAAGTTAAGTGGGACCTACTTTGAAAAAATTAAACCAAGACTTTTTAGGAGTTAAAACTTAAAACAAAATAAAAATTGAGGACAGATTCAATGAATATGGATAGTTTTATAATTATGGACAGAGAAGTGATTTCAGTAAAATCTTAGCCTACAAATATGAAAGAAATTGATATCAAATAATAAAAACTCACCATCCAAACATTCTTTGTAAATGTTAATTGAAATTTTCTAACAGTTCCCATGTCATGTTTATTCTTGGATGTTATGTGTTTTAAGACAGGATAAGAGGATTTGCTAACAGCCCAAATTGAGGTCTGAAGCTTCATTGATTATTATGAAGAAAGCAATAATTAGCTCAGTCTCCTTTTTACACACTTTTACTTTCATTAAAATTGAAAGAAAGATTAATTAATTATACTCTCTAACTAGCTATCAGCATTCGTCAAAGAATTAACGACAGGAAACAAGATTCCACGAAGTCACAATCACTTTCTTGACAAGTTATGTTACTTCCTCTTGAGTACTCCCGCCCCCCCAAGAATTCTCATCTTCAGGAATGTTTTCTTAGAAAATATTGCTAAATTATGGGATTGCTAGCCTTACCATGACGTTGTATGCGGTCAAATATATAACCAGGCATACAAAAAGAAAGCTTGCGCGGAGTTTTGTGGATTGCGATCAAAATCTGTGAGCACAAATGAAATTATGTGAAACAGGCATCGAAATCCCCCACCCCTGTCCTGGTGAGTTATCAGCTGGATTTATGGGTTCCATTTGACACCCACTGAGTAGATTGTATGTCCATTTGACGTTTATTTCACCTGTCCTGTTTCATACTGTTCTCCTAACTACAAATTTGATTTGATTGCTCAAAATGACATGGAAGAAACTCCATTCATCCCTGCTTGCTCCCTGGTTATTCTGCTAAAAGCTTGCGTTGCTACGTTCAGTTTCCTGTGATCACTTGTTCTCAGAGTTGGGATTTTCCCCTGGCTTAGCTTAGGTACCCCTGTCCTGGGTTTCATGCTTGATGCTTGATCTCAATAATAAAGGAAGCTAATCTTTTTTAAGATTTAATGACAAGCTACAAAAAAAGCTTGATACAGGAGAAGCTTGCACTGCCACTGACTTCTGATCAGATGCAATCTTCACAAGTGGTGGAAAGCTAGCAGGGGGCTTTAAATCCTTTCTGTTGTGTTACTAGTACATCTAACCAGCTAGCACTCAATAAACCTTCACGAGAGGATCGTCGGCATTCACCAGGTCGACGGAAAAGCTGTATCACATGTAGAAATTCTTTCAATTGATTTTCTGTTTTCAATTGATTTTTTTGTTTTGTAATTTGCAGGTGTTTTGGTTTGATTTGAGAAGAAGAAAGGAATGCAGAGAGAGATTTTTCAGAGAAGGTGAGTTTATCTTTTGTATTTCTTGTATATTGCATACATTCTGTTTGATACATTGCCTGCTTATATACTTGTACAAAACACATGCATTACACGTTTTGTAATCTTCTTCTTCCTCTTCTTCTTCCTTCTTTAATCCATTTGTAGTGCACGTTAGCAGCTTATATATCAACATCACATCTATCCAGTGTTCATAATACTACGCGTTAGTATAGATCTCTTGTCACTCTAAACTCTCATTAACGTTACCACTTCATTCTAGTGCAGATATCACATTACATTAGCAATCCAGCAATTAACAAAGATAAGAAAAGAGAACTTGAACGTATTAATTAAACATAAGTTTTGTTCAACATATTTGAAACACACTGATACGTAGATACATGTTCCATATATAGGAGCTTTTCGCTCCTGATACAATCTCGCCTTCATACACCCAGCGAGGCGTTGCAATAAAAAGCAGGGTCACTATGCTTACAAACGTACAACTTGCACCCATTTAATATCTTTGTACATGACGGGTACCAGTTGCATCAGGATCGCAGAGAACAAGTCGTATCTTCTGCTGCTGCTACTACTCGAATCTTTCTATGAATTTAGCTGCAGATTCGGGACAGCACAGGCTATAATTTAGAGGATTGCAGCTTAAGGCTGCGTAGACTGACTGGACGAAGTAGCATCCACAATAAAGTAGAGCAAGGATCAAAACAACTAGGTAGAGCGACAAAAAGTACCCTCGTTATCATATCAGAGGAGCATTGGTCGTCGCCCTCATACCCCATATATAATAAACTCCATTGATTATTTAGAATGGATAGTTTTCTTGTTATATAGCAGATAGGAGATTAAAGGCCGCCCATGAAGGAGTGGTTTTCCTCCATGCACGCAGGAAGCTGGAAATGTGCAGGGTTGGGGTAACTCGAAACACCCTTCTATCCCTGCTTGTGGTCCAGGGTTTACCTGCAGGAAGTATCATGTAAAGCAAGAATAAGCTTTGGGTTTGCTCCTCAAACCCCGGAAGAAATATTTAAAAAAAAAAAACCCAGCAATGCATAGCTCTTACCTCTGGAAGCGAAAGATCAGCTTGATAACTGTATGAGAAAAAGGGCTCAGAGTAACTCGAATAATCTTCTTCAAGGGCTGCTGACATATCAGGCTTCTTACAAGGATTTTGATTTACAAAATCCGGAGCAGTTGCTGTGATATTACTCCATACACCTTCATCGAAGGCTGATATGTCGATTTCCTTGCTTTGATTTTGATAGTCAAAATCAAAAGGTATTAGGCTACTCGGTTCACTTTTATCATAGGTTGACTGGTTTATAAAACAAAAAGGCATCACCATGGAATTACCGCTTTCACCTTCGAGTGGAAAGGGAAAGGGTGGTTCTAGGATTTCAGAACCGCGAGAAGCCATCAAAGAATTCTCACAATCTAACAAAGAAATGCTATTGCATAGATTTTTATTTGCCAGATCGAAAGCCATATAATGACTTCCACTGACATTAGAAGCTGAATTATCAGCTGTCAGCAGCACACTGGGGGTTTGATTTGCCGGATCGAAAGTCATGTGACGACTTTCACTGACAAAATTAGAAGCTGAATCAGCTGTCAGCAGCACATTCGGGTTTTGATTTGCCAGGTCAAAAGCCATGCCAGGGTTTCTGGTGACATTATAAGCCGAGTCAACTGCTGGCAGCTCATTAGGAGTTTGAGTTTCAGAATCGAAAGCCATACAAGGGCTTTCGCTTCCATTATAAGCAGAATCAACTGTAGGCTGATTCCAGTATTGATTTTCACGATTAAAAACCGTGGAGTGGCTTGACCCACTTCCATCATGAACTAAATCAGACATGAGGTTATCTGGGATCTGGTTTCTAAACTCGGAAGTCCTATGGTGGCTGAACTCACTAAGTTGGCGAGCTGAGCTATTCATCAGCTCGCCTGAATTTTGATTTCCAAATTGCAAACCCACGTGATGGCTTAATCCACTTTCATCACAAGGTGAATTGAAAGCCATCTCACTGGGGTTTATATTTTGAGAATCAGAATCCATACTCTGACTAGGCTCAACTTCAGAACGGGAGACTGGAGCTATACGGTGACTGCGTTTACGTTTCTTGCTCTTCACTCCTTCTGAGTCAGACTCCAGTTTACAAAGAACATATTGCCCCTGCAAATGTCAAAACACAAGAAATGAAGTAAAATTTCCCACCTCATACATCAAAACCAGTGTTGCATCATCAATCCATGGCGTTTAATTAATTAGTACCTTTCGAAACCGGCTAGGTTCGGAGATGAGGTCAAATTCGTATATCATCCAACCAGTCCTCACTTCTCCTTCATAGAATCTCAAAGTCCTCATTACCCCTATCTCGTTTCCAGTACCCTCAGCCATTATTGACTTTGTATTGCTGGTCGGTTTCCAGTTTCCGGCCTTTGTTTTTCTCCTTTGAAGTTTGCCCTTAAGATCGCGAGGGCAAAAGAAATACCACGCTACTTGTCCAGCTACATTTATAATGGATTTACCTGCAAAGAGAAATAAATAAATAAATAAAATATTCCGGCAAATATAATAATGTTAGATTTTAATGAGATTAGCTTTGAAGATAAGAAGATTTAGTTGTAGTCTTTTAATTTAGTTAAAATTACTATTCACATAAAGGTTTTATCAACAAACCTATTATTTATCCAATAACCTCTCCTAGTCTATTAAGAGTTCTAGTTTATTTCAATTTCTAGTTTTTGTAAGCCTATAAATAGACAAGTTTCAATTGAATAAATTGAATGAATAAATGTGATTCATTCCAATATTTATGATTTTCTGGAATGAATGAATGTAATTCATTCCAATATTTATGATTTTCGGGTTCTTTAGGATTTCTTGTTTTTCTATATTTTTAATCTCAACAGTAATTGTTCTAAACAGTTACTGTACAGATTCAAGATTTCCAACAATTGGTATCAGAGCATTTTTCTTATGGGACTGTGGGATTTTGTTGAGTGATAAACACAAGAGAGTTTGAGAGCTAAACACAGAGTGATTGATTGCAAACAAAAGAGGTTTATTTTTATCAAAACATGTCTACCTCAAGCAACATTGCTGCTGTCATTCCAGTATTTACTAGAGAACACTATCACATATGGGTTGTAAAGATGAGATTCTATCTAAGTTCTCAAGTGTTGTGGAATATGGTCACAACCAATGTTGATCCATCACCATTGTCAGCCAATCCAACACTTGCTCAAATAAGAGCACATGAAGAAGAAAAACTGAAGAAGGACAAAGCTATCACTTGCCTCCATTCATCATTTACAGATCATATTTTCACAAAGATTATGGATCTGGAGACACCAAAGCTTGTATGGGATAAGCTTCAAGGTGAATTTAAGGGAAGCAACAGAGTCAAAACAATTTGAATCCTTGTATTGAAAAAGGAGTTTGAACTGATGAAGATGAAAGATGTTGAATCTGTCAAGGATTATTCTGGCAGATTAATGGATGTTATGAATCAAATGAGGCTGCTTGGAAAGGTGATTGAAGATCAAAAGGTGGTAGAGAAAATGATGGTTTCTTTGCCACAGAAATTTGAAGCTCAAACTCATATTTGTATTGTTGATCGTGTGAAATGGTACACGAAGACAGGAGGAGCAAAATTTGAAGATTATGCTGTTTTTGATTTGGGACAAAACAGAGTTGATGAAAATCCAGTTCAGCATGATGTGATCACCAAGGCACTTCCTCTAGCAAGATTGGAGTTCCTAAAGATGAAGTTGGGGATATCCAAAGCAAATCTCAAGGAGGAGTGTTAGATTTTAATGAGATTAGCTTTGAAGATAAGAAGATTTAGTTGCAGTCTTTTAATTTAGTTAAAATTACTATTCATAATAGGTTTTATCAACAAACCTATTATTTATTCAATAACCTCTCCTAGTCTATTAAGAGTTCTAGTTTATTTCAATTTCTAGTTTTTGTAAGCCTATAAATAGGCAAGTTTCAATTGAATAAATTGAATGAATGAATGTGATTCATTTCAATATTTATAATTTTCTGGAATGAATGAATGTGATTCATTCCAATATTTATGATTTTCGGGTTCTTTAGGATTTTTTATTTTTTCATATTTTTAATCTCAACAGTAATTGTTCTAAACAGTTACTGTACAGATTCAAGATTTCCAACAAATAAGATGAAAGAAAACAACCACAAAAATACTGCGAGTGATAGTATTGTTATTACCAGGAAGATCCCATGGCTCATGCTCGCAAAGGTTAACGTCTTCCATGGGAAAGCCTTTCATTATATCACCACGGGTTTTCGGAACCAAATACTTGCTAAATAACTCTTCGACGGATGGCTGGAATTTGAATCCATATTCCATTAATAGCAGTAAGGCTATTGGATTTGCCATGACTAACAAAACAAAACAAAATGATCAGAACAATAAACAAAAACGAATGGTGGAGTTGGAAGGGTAAAAATCTGAGTGACCAACCTGATAAGAGATCGTTTTCCATTCCTCTTCCTACAACGGAAACCAAAAGGGGTAGAAGGAAGAAGGCCTGGTGGATGATCCAAGAGGACAAGCAATCTGCTCTGGTTAGAGAAAGGAGATGGATAGCTGCTGCTAGAGAGTACAGGTGAGTCTGAGTGCGTCTGCCTGTGCCTTGTATGTATTGGAATGGAGATTCTTCATTGACCAATAGAGTCAATGGCGAGTAAACAAAAGTACAGGTGGGGGCCAGTGATTGTTAGAAAATCGTCACCACTCACTTTCTTGGCCGTGAAGAGGTTGCAGGGATTGGGTTCTTTTTTCCACTCCAGACGCGTTATCTTTTTTACACTGTAGTGGATTGCCAGGTCGCGTCCTTTCATTCGCAGAAATCCATCCACTAACCAAAACCCTAAAACTAAAATTACCATCTTTGCCTGCCTTCCTTCCCTCCCAATTTCTTACCATCTTCTACAAGAATCTGGAATGTTCTCTTTCTCACTCGATCGCCTTCAAGATTCTCAGAGTAAATAAGCACTTAATTAAGATCGTGCCTGCGGTTATGTAATAAACCATGCATGCATGTTGTATAACTAACCAAGTATCAATAAAGTACTTTTTTTTAATAAATAAAATTTAGTTCTGATGTCAAAAATATAATCTGGTCCTTGCATTATCGGATTTAACCGATAGATTAACCGGTAATAGTTAGTATGATGATGATGGCAATAATAATACAAATAATAGTGGTGGCAACGACAATAATATCACTAATAATTAGAGTGTTAATATTTTTCAGTAATGGTAATAGTTATAGCTAAAATAATTGTGATAATTTAGCAATTATAATATTAACAATGAAAATAATAATTGAAATAATTCATCATTCAATATTGTTTTTGTTAATAATTGGGTTTTGTGATTTCTCTATATATAGTTTTTCAAATCTAATACCCCAAATTAATGATTTGAAACAAATTTGTGACTCGGTATTACTTTTTGTCTTATTTTCCTAAAGTTGTATTGCTTTCACATTAAGTTTTAAAAAAGATATCATTTAGTTTTAAACTCATACTTTACAAAATTCTATTGAGAATAATTATTTTATCCAAATTTATAGCATTATAAAAAAACTCTGATACTCTTAAGATTTGTTTTTACATTTTAAAAAATTATGGCAATTGGCTCATAATTGTTTGGTTAAGATTCTTACCACGGTGAGTCTACTTCAGCAATTAACCAGCTAATCAACGTCACTCTCTTGTTTCAAGGTGAACCGATAAGTTTTGAAGGAGAAGAAGAATAAGATGATCGTTGATGGTATATAAAAAACAACATTTACTAAAAGGCTTGCCTTTTTACTATATTAATGAGTAAAGTTTTTTTTTTCATTTTATCTTCAAAATTTATGAGGGTTTTTTTTTTAATTTCTCTCATGATCCAAATAACAAATTTGACGGGTTATCGATATTTACTTGGGCCCCGTTTATTTGCTGGAAAGTGATTTCTTTTTGGAAAGTGAATTCCTGAAAAGTGAATTCTGATGTTTGACAGTGTTATGGAAAATGAACTGGAAAACACTTTCCAGTGTTTGTTTGTGTTATGAAAAATGAACTGGAAAATAATTTATTAATAAATTAATTTTCTTTTCAAGTTTATTAAAATAATGAGGAACAAATCTTACAAATTAAAAAGTTGAATGAGAATGAAATTGAAAAAAAATATAATTTCATAAATTATCTCAAATAAAATAAATAATAATCAAAATAATAGAGATCAAATCTAAAAAATTAAAAAAAAAATGAAAGGTGAATAAATTAAAATAATAATAATTAACATTTCATAAATTATTTCAAATAAAATAAGTAATAATAAAAAAATGAGGACCAAATTTGATAGATAAAAAATGATAAGAAAAAAGCAAATAGCAATTATAAAAATAAGGACCAAAATTAATATAAAAATTAAATTTTAAGAGATGGAATTGAAAAATAAATATTCAAAACAAATTATATATAGCAATCAAAAGTTTGAGGATCAAACTTGATATAATCAGCAAATAATGACATTTCTAAATTTTTCACAACTTCCGAAAAGTGTTTTCCGCCCAAATTTTCCGGAAAACACTTTCCTGAAAACCAAGCCAATTTTTTTTTTTGACTGGAAAGTGTTTTCCGTTGACCAACTTTCCGGAAGACAAACAAACACAGGAAAGTTTGGAAAGTGATTTCTCGAAAACCACTTTCCTTGAAACAAACAAGGCCTTGATTTTTTTTTGTTTAGATTTGCTTTTTATATTATAATGACCAAAAAAGAATTATTTAATTATACTCTCCAACTCAATATCAGCACTCGTTCTTGGTATCAAATGGGAGTAACAGTTACATCAAGGAATTAACGACAGGAAACAAGATTCCACGAAGGCGCAATGACTTTCTTGGCAAGTTATGTTTCTTACTCTTGAGGACGCTTTTCCCCCTCCAGAATTCTCTAGAATAATCTTGTCAGGAATATTTTTTGAAAATATTGCTAAATTATGGGATTGCTAGCCTGACCATGACGTTGTGTTCGGTCAAATATATAACCAGGCATACAAAAAGAAAGCTTGCGCAGAGTTTTGTAGATTGCGATCAAAATATGTGAGCACAAATGAAATTATGTGAAACAGGCATCGAAATCCCCCACCCCTGTCCTGGTTTACCAGCTGGCTTTATTGTTGGGAGAAATAACAATACTCAACACTTTCTCTTTGCATGAATCTATAGAAAACTCCTAAATAGAGTAAAATATATGCGGAAAATATATATTCAAAAAAACCACAAACACAACACGCAAATTTTTACGTGGAAAACTTTCCCAATATGAGAAGGAAAAACCATGGGACTGTAGTCCACGCAAACACTTTCACTATCACAAATAATGGGTTCACAATGTTCTTCCTCAGATTTAACTAAGGGCTACAACATATATCATCAAGATTAAATTATTCTTGGAATACAACAAGAATTAAAAAGGACAAAGTTTGATTGAAGACTCACAAACTGACAGCCCCGATCTTTGTCAAAAAAGATCAACTTCCACAGCTCCAATCTTCAATCCAACCGTTCAGAATGAAGATCAATGTGTCTAGAAGTTGTTGTCAAAATCTCAACCCGATCCAACAGTAAACGAGCTGGCAATCCAAGGAAGAAGACAGAGTGTTCTGCTGCCAACTTCTTTCTTTTCCTCTCGGTTCTCTCTCTTTTTCTCTTCCACTTTTCTTGTCTCTTTTGTTCTTTTCATCAGCTCAAAAATAGTGAGCCCTACCCTTCTAAGTAGGTCCTTTCATGTGGGCTAGATCCACACAAGATATTGGGCCATACTCCTCCTAGAAGGGAAACCCAAACCCAACATTTATGGGTTCCATTTTACACCCACTGAGCAGATTGTATGTCTATTTGAGGTTTATTTCACCTGTCCGAACTCATGCTGGTCTCCTAATTAACAACAATTTGATTTGATTGCTCGAAATGACACGGCAGAACTCCATTCATCCCTGCTTGTTCCCTGGTTATTCTGCTAAAAGCTTCCATTGCTACGTTCAGTTTGCTGTGATCACTTGTTCTCAGAGTTGGGATTTTCCCCTGCTTAGCTTAGGTACCCCTGTCCTGGATTTCATGCTTGACGCTATTTTAGGAATAAGAATTACAATAGGAATAAAACAATTGACAGAGCATAGAGCATGTAAACTTTGGGATATCAGTTGATCCTTTCTTAACAGCTAGCAGGGGGCTTTATAAATCCTTTCTATCATGTTACTAGTACATATAACCAGCTAGCACTCAATAAGCCATCACGAGAGGATCGTCGGCAGTCATCCAGTTTTCATATATAATACTACGCATTATAATATAGATCTCTTGTCATTCTAAACTCTCATTAACGTTACCACCTCATTCTAGTGCAGATCTGCATTCACATTAGCAATCCGGCAATTAACAAATATGAGAAGAGGGAAGTTGAACATATTAATTATACATAAGTTTTGTTCAACATATTTGAAACACACTGATACGTAGATACATGTTCCATATATAGGAGCTTTTCGCTCCTGATACAATCTCGCCTTCATACACCCAGCGAGGCGTTGCAATAAAAAGCAGGGTCACTATGCTTACAAACGTACAACTTGCACCCATTTAATATCTTTGTACATGACGGGTACCAGTTGCATCAGGATCGCAGAGAACAAGTCGTATCTTCTGCTGCTGCTACTACTCGAATCTTTCTATGAATTTAGCTGAAGATTCGGGACAGCACAGGCTATAATTTAGAGGATTGCAGCTTAAGGCTGCGTAGACTGACTGGACGAAGTAGCATCCACAATAAAGTAGAGCAAGGATCAAAACAACTAGGTAGAGCGACAAAAAGTACCCTCGTTATCATATCAGAGGAGCATTGGTCGTCGCCCTCATACCCCATATATAATAAACTCCATTGATTATTTAGAATGGATAGTTTTCTTGTTATATAGCAGATAGGAGATTAAAGGCCGCCCATGAAGGAGTGGTTTTCCTCCATGCACGCAGGAAGCTGGAAATGTGCAGGGTTGGGGATGTTTTCTTCCTCGAAACACCCTTCTATCCCTGCTTGTGGTCCAGGGTTTACCTGCAGGAAGTATCATGTAAAGCAAGAATAAGCTTTGGGTTTGCTCCTCAAACCCCGGAAGAAATATTTAAAAAAAAAAACCCAGCAATGCATAGCTCTTACCTCTGGAAGCGAAAGATCAGCTTGATAACTGTATGAGAAAAAGGGCTCAGAGTAACTCGAATAATCTTCTTCAAGGGCTGCTGACATATCAGGCTTCTTACAAGGATTTTGATTTACAAAATCCGGAGCAGTTGCTGTGATATTACTCCATACACCTTCATCGAAGGCTGATATGTCGATTTCCTTGCTTTGATTTTGATAGTCAAAATCAAAAGGTATTAGGCTACTCGGTTCACTTTTATCATAGGTTGACTGGTTTATAAAACTACAAGGCATCACCATGGAATTACCGCTTTCACCTTCGAGTGGAAAGGGAAAGAGTGGTTCTAGGATTTCAGAACCGCGAGAAGCCATCAAAGAATTCTCACAATCTAATATAGAAATGCTATTGCATAGATTTTTATTTGCCAGATCGAAAGCCATATAATGACTTCCACTGACATTAGAAGCTGAATTATCAGCTGTCAGCAGCACACTGGGGGTTTGATTTGCCAGATCGAAAGTCACGTGACGACTTCCACTGACAAAATTAGAAGCTGAATCAGCTGTCAGCAGCACATTCGGGTATTGATTTGCCAGGTCAGAAGCCATGCCAGGGTTTCTGGTGACATTATAAGCCGAGTCAACTGCTGGCAGCTCATTCGGAGTTTGAGTTTCAGAATCGAAAGCCATACAAGGGCTTTCGCTTCCATTATAAGCAGAATCAACTGTAGGCTGATTCCAGTATTGATTTTCACGATTGAAAACCGTGGAGTGGCTTGACCCACTTCCATCATGAACTAAATCAGACATGAGGTTATCTGGGATCTGGTTTCTAAACTCGGAAGTCCTATGGTGGCTGAACTCACTAAATTGGCGAGCTGAGCTATTCATCAGCTCGCCTGTATTTTGATTTCCAAATTGCAAACCCACGTGATGGCTTAATCCACTTTCATCACAAGGTGAATTGACAGCCATCTTACTGGGGTTTATATTTTGAGAATCAGAATCCATACTCTGACTAGGCTCAACTTCAGAACGGGAGACTGGAGCTATACGGTGACTGCGTTTACGTTTCTTGCTCTTCACTCCTTCTGAGTCAGACTCCAATTTGCAGAGAACATATTGCCCCTGCAAATGTCAAAACACAAGAAATGAAGTAAAATTCCCCACCTCATACATCAAAACCAGTGTTACATCATCAATCCATGGCATTTAATTAGTACCTTTCGAAACAGGCTAGGTTCGGAGATAAGGTCAAATTCGTATATCATCCAACCAGTCCTCACTGCTCCTTCATAGAATCTCAAACTCCTCATTACCCCCATCTCTTTTTCAGTCCCCTCAGCCATTATTGATTTTGGATCGCAGGTCTGTTTCCATTGTCCGGCCTTTGTTTTTCTCCTGTGAATTTTGCCCCTAAGATCGCGAGGGCAAAAGAAATATTCTGCAAGAACAATGAAAGAAATAAATAAA
Organism: Salix purpurea; assembly: GCA_027405865.1. Taxonomy (NCBI): domain Eukaryota; kingdom Viridiplantae; phylum Streptophyta; class Magnoliopsida; order Malpighiales; family Salicaceae; genus Salix; species Salix purpurea. Next base: position 8,073,657 of record CM050334.1, read on the forward strand.
AGAAACTGCATCAATAAGAAGATATTCTGACAGATATAATAAGATGAAAGAAAACAAACAAGAAAATACTGCTAGTAATAGTATTGTTATTACGAGGAAGATTCCGTGGCTCATGCTCGCAAAGGTTAACGTCTTCTATGGGAAAGCCTTTCATAATATCACCACGGGTTTTCGGAACCAAATACTTGCTAAAACACAACTCGTCGGATGGCTGGAATTTGAATCCATATTCCATGAGTTGTAGTAAGGCAGTTGGATTTGCCATGACTAACAAAACAAAATGATCAGAACAATAAACAAAAACGAAGTGTGGCGTTGGAAGGTTAAAAATCTGAGTGACCAACCTGATAGGAAATCGTTTTCCATTCCTCTTCCTACAACGGAAACCAAAAGGGGAAGGAGGAAGAGGGGCTGGTGGATGATCCAAGAGGACAAGCAATCTGCTCTGGTTAGAGAAAGGAGATGGATAGCTGCTGCTAGTACAGGTGACTCTGAGTGTGTCTGCCTGTGCCTTGTATGTATAGGAATGGAGATTCTTCATTGACCAATAGAGTCAATGGCGATCAACAAAAGTACAGGTGGGGGCCAGTGATTGTTAGAAAATCATCACTACTCACTTTCTTGGTCGTGAAGAGGTTGGAGGGATTGGGTTCTTTTTTCCACTCCAGACGCGTTATCATTTTTACACTGTAGTGGATTGCCAGGTCGCGTCCTTTCATTCGCAGAAATCCATCCACTAACCATAACCCTAAAACTAAACCTATCATCTTTGCCTGCCTGCCTTCCTTCCCAACTTCTTACCGTCTTCTACAAGAATCTGGAATGTTCTCTCTCTCACTCGATCGCCTGCAAGATTGTCGGAGTAGATAAGCACTTAAGATCGTGCCTGCGGTTATGTAATAAACCATGCATGTATAACTAACCAAGAATCAATAAAGGTCTCTGTTTTAACAGATAAATTTTAGTTCTGATGTCAAAAAGAACAGTCCGGTCCTTGCATGCTCGGTTTTAATGATATAAACATTTATATTAAAGATTTATGGCTTTGCTTATGTTGTGTGAGAGGAGTACACGTGTCTCATGCTAGATTCATTAGGAGCTATGAATATTGATTTAGAATTTATATAATTTATTATAAATTCACACTTTACAAAATTCTGTTCAAAATTATTATTTTATCCAAATTTATAGCATTATGAAAAACTCTGATACTCTTAATATTTTTTTTTTACATTTTAAAAAAATATGGCAATTGGCTGATAATGACCAGAAAAGAATTATTTAATTATACTCCCCAACTCACTAGCAGCACTCTTTCTTGGTATCAAATGGGAGTAACAGTTA